>CM070828.1:43310795-43323295 GCA_036326025.1 Chrosomus eos
TGGCCAACGAATGAACAGTGTATGATTATGAGTAGTGTTGTCACGGTACCAAAATTTCAGTATTTCGGTACCAATACCAGTAAAAATCCACGGTTCTCGGTACCAATTTCGGTACCAAAGCTTAATTTAGATTAAATTTACATATATTAAAGTGTATATCACGGTTACAAAGATGGAAACTGTATTAAAAACACTTTACAATAAGATTCTATTTGTTAAATAACATTAGATAAAATGACCTAACAATAAACCATAGTTATATACTGTAGCAATTATTCTCATTGGGTTAATTTAAAAATGTACTAATACATTTTTAAAATCAAAAGTTTTATCTGTTAACATGATTTAATGCACAATGAATGAAGTGAACAAACATGAACAATCAAGTGTTTGTATTAAATAACATCCACAAACATGAATTAATGTTGTAAAAATATATTGTTCACTCAGTGTTGATGTTAGACAACGCATTAAGTAATGTTAATGAATTGTATATTTTTGTAGTGTTACTAAACTATACAGGAGATAAAACATGTTTTATTTGACTTAACTGTACTTTTATTTAATCCAAAACTACCAAAAATGTCACTCTTGCCTGATGTCTTCAAAACTTGAGAACCCTGTAGCTGATTTCTAATGCAAGGGTTAGAAATCAATTAATTCTTTGCTGATACTTCCTCGTCATAAACGGAGAGCGCAGTTTGCACCGCTTTCTCCTTCTTTCCACAAGCGCTTGTTCTCCCGTGTCTCCGCTATGCAACCATGAACAGCGGCGCGTCTGGAAAAACAAGCTCGCACGTCGCTTCTATTATAAGCGCGCTTCCCGCGCGCCTACATTTGAAATTTGCACGCGCAAAAATACGTGCTATGTGAACGGCCCTTTATGGCAACGTGACATTACCTAATTCAAAATATTTCCATATGTGGCTCTTCTTTCCTCCTTTCTGGTCAACAAGTGGATTCAGAGCCACCGCACGCAGCGCCGGTCGCCATGTGTCTCAGTGTTTTTATGAAGAGGACGCAGTCACGCAACTGTGCACCTTTAAGACAGCGCGTCAAGGACCGGACGCACCCGGTATTTCGGTACCTAGAAAAGCTGGTACCGTAACCGTTAATTTTTTTAGTACCGACTTGGTACCGAAGTACCGAGTTTTTTGACAACACTAATTATGAGTTAGGCAGCATAATGTCAGGAGTCAGATGGGATCAGAACTTTCACGATATTATCCAGTTCATCTGGTTGGGTTGGGTCATCCGGCCAGTGAGGAGATGAGTGTGGTGAGGTGTCCATGGGCCTTCACAGCCCTGATAATGCGTGTCGTCGTGTCCATGTGATGGTCCTTCATCAGATCTGGATATGCCCTGGATCCGGCGGTCTGCGGTAAACCTCGGGATAAACAGAGAGACTAATATTAGCGTAGACGCCATCCTTCTTATGATGTTCAAAGTACATCAGGAATTATGGGAAGTGTTCCCGGTTCCGGCTGATCTATGCAGCCTAACATTGAATTATAGTAGTCTATAATGTGTTATGTGTATGCTAAGTAGGGATGGGCGATATGGACTTAAAAATATATCACGATATTTTCTGGCATTTATTGCGATAACGATATCAATGACGATATTTATATAATACCATATTCACCACTGTTTTTGGCTACAAGTGATATCTGCATGCAAAGTAAAATGTACCCTTCAATAGGCTCCTATAAAATACCAATTACCGTACATAAAAAATAAATAAAAAAAAACAGTAAAAATCCAAACACCATCCCTTGCAGAAATGGAAAAGTTGCATACGTTTCTTCTGTAAAAGTGCAGATAATGTTTAAATAGTGCAACTATACTGAAAAACATCACACAGTAATAATTCAAATAATTTACAAGTTTGAAAAAGTTATAGGCCTACTAATACTAGCTACTACGAATTCTGATACTAGGCCTACTAACAAAATAAACCGCACTAAGGATTGATGAGCTGCTGGGTTCATGAATATTATCACGTCTGCGTTTGTGCAATTCGTTTCTGCTTGCTCATAAAAGCTGAATAATTCCAAACGAACTCCATTATTTTTACAGGAAAATACAACCAATAATAGAATTTACATGTAGACGTCATGTACACTTCAATTCTGCGTGGTATGTAACTCTCTCTCTCTCATCGAGTGTGTGAGAAACACTGAGCGCTCTCAGCAGTGACAACAAGTCGTGCGCGTCACACTAGTGTTTACTGCGCGTCAAATACACTGTGTATTCATTGAGATGAACTTATATAGTGGGCTTTGCCTTTACGGATCACTTGACGGAGAGCGACACTCAAGCGCTCAGTCAGTGTTTGGCGAGATGGGCGGGTGAAAATCTGTGTGTACCAGTTCCAGATAGTAGAGGTAGTTAAGTTACTCGTTCAGCGATAAACTTCACCTCAGCTCCACGTCCGCCTTCCGCCATGCGTGATTGTGCATGAACTGCGAATGGGTCCCGCGTCATAGGCTTTATCGTTATTATCGTGGAAGACTAATTCTTATCGTGAGGAAAAATTTTAACGATATATCGCAAACGATAATATATCGCCCATCCCTAATGCTAAAGCCAAAGAGATGTGTTTTTAGTCTAGATTTAAACTGACAGACTGTATCTGCTTCCCGGACCGTGTTAGGAAGATTGTTCCAAAGTTTTGGTGCTAAATAGGAAAAGGATCTACCGCCAGCAGTCGATTTTAGATATTCTAGGTATTATCAACTGGCCAAATTTTGAGATCGCAATAGACGTGAAGGACTATAATGCGTTAAGAGCTCGCTCAAGTACTGGGGAGCTAAACCATGCAGTGCTTTGTAAGTAATCAGCAATATTTTAAAATTTATACGATGTTTAATAGGCAGCCAATGCAGTGTTGACAGAACCGGGCTAATATGGTCATACTTCCTGGTTCTGGTAAGAACTCTAGCGGCTGCGTTTTGGACCAGCTGTAGTTTGTTTATTAAGCATGCAGGGCAACCACCCAGTAGAGCATTACAAATAATCTAGCCTTGAGGTCATGAACGCATGAACTAATTGTTCCGCATTTGTCCGTGAGAGCATATGACGTAATTTCGATATATTTTTTAAGATGGAAAAAATGCGTTTTACAGATACTAACACGTGACTTCAAATGAAAGATTGGTAAACAAAGAGCAACACCCAGTTTCCTAACTGACGACGAAGACTTAACAGAGCAGCCCCTCAAGTGTTAAACAGTATTCTAGGTTATTAGGTGAGGAAGTTTTTTGTCCAATGATTAGAATATCTGTTTTTTCAGAATTTAGTAAATGGGAAAAATTACTGGGTCTTTGCCAATTTTTTATATCAGCTATGCATTCCTTTTAATTTTGTGAATTGGTAAATTTCTTAGGTTTTGAAGAAATATACAGCTGAGTATTTTCAGCAAAACATAAAAAGCTTTTTCCAATTTTCCTAAATTAATTTTCCCTAATGGAAGCATGTAAAAGAGTGAACAGCAGGGGTCCTAGTACTGACCCTTGGGTAGGGCCTTTCTTAACTTGGATCGATAAAAACAATTTTCCCTTTACTGCAACAAACTAAAAAGGTCAAAAGGTATGTTTTTAAACCATGCAAGTGCAATCCCTAATGCCAAAAAGTTTTTTAGTCTATTTAAAAGAAGTTTGGCGAAAGTAGCAAATCAACACTAAGACCCGAGGACACTAATAAGAGATACAACCACGATCGGATGAAAGGAGCAAATCATTTGTGACTTAATAGAGCAGTCTCATTACTTTGGTACGGTCAAATCCACTGAAAATCCTCCCAGATATTATTTCTATTCTAAAAAGGAACACATTGTGAGGATACGGTTTTTTTTTCTAGTATTTTGACAGAAAAGGCAGATTCAGATCACCTTAGTTGACAAATTTTCCGAAAGGATCCCAAGTTGCGGTTTTTTAAAAAGGGCGGTTTAATCATACCAACTTAAAGGTTTTTGGTACGTATCCTAATGACAAAGTTTAATTAATGATTTTTAGAAGAGGATCTATGACCCTGGAAAATCTCTTCAAAAGCTTTTCGGTAAGGGTCAAGCATACAAGTTTCTTTAGATGAATTAACAATTTGCAAATTCCTTCCTCTCCATACCCAACAAAGATCAAAAGTTCCCCACAGAGAAAAGTTCCTCATAAATTTGCCCCCTAAATATTACAATCTTATAAGTGAAGAATTTCATAAAGTCATTACTGCGGGTTTTTCTTGGGAAACTTCTGGGCTTGAACCTTTCAAAAAACGTAGTTATGTCACTTTTTCAAAAAATTTACCTAGGATTATGTTTATTTTCTTCTAATAGGGTTTGAAAAAAAATTATTTTTCTACCCATCTTTTAAGGCCCTCTCTTTTAAGCAAATGGGGGAGCTCTCCTTCCATGAAACCAAAATTAAACCTCTAGGTTTTGTTTCTTCCAGTTTCGCTCCATTTTTGGCCCTGCTCTTTTAAAAAGGCCCGGGGTGCTTCTTTTGTACCACGCGTTGGAACAAATTTCTTTAATCTTCTTTAAGCCACGGGGCAACTGGGCCCTAAAGGCTGGAAAAGAGAGAGTTAAAAGACCCGATGCAATATCAAGTTTTTTCTAAGCTATCCGGGATGCTGAATAAAAAACCCGATTTGGAAATTTTAAAAAAAGCAATCTTTATTTGGGAGAGGGATAGGTCTAACATATTATAACACGGGATTTTGGGCTTTGCAGCCTTTTTGGGTAAAGAATTTACACGAGACTAAAAATATTGGGGGAATGTCTCGCCTGCGCAGAAATTTTCAAAAGGCATCAACAAACTATTCCATGGATAATAATAATCAAGAATGATTACACAATGAGTAGGTCCTACACGTGTTTCTAACTCCAATTGAGTTTATAAAAGGGCTTTAAATCCAATCCCAATGCATCTTTTTCATTATCAAATTATATTAAAATCACCAACAATAGGACTTTATCGCACCCCAAAACAAATTCTGATAGAAAGTCACCCCAAATTTCTTTGATAAAGTTTTTTATGGTGCCCTGGTGGCCTTTATACAGTAGCCGCAGAATTCCAAACGGATTTAATGGTTTTACACTATATTATTTAACATTAAGCACCAACACTCAAAGAAGTAAAACTAATTTCTTATTTTTTTTGAAATATAAATATAAATTACAGCAACACCTCCCCCTTTGCCTTTGAACGAGGCCCCAATTTTTTAAAAAAAATTTTTGCGGATTGACTCATTTAAAGTAAAAGGAAAATCGTTTGGTTTAGCCAGGTTTCTGTCAAACACAGCAAAAATCAAGGTTATAGTCTTTAATCTTTCATTAACTATGACATTTTGAATTAAGGATCGAATATTTAGAGAACCCCAAGCTTTTTCGTTTGCTCAACTGTATTATCTGTTTTTTATTTGTTGAACATCAAAAGATTTTTAACCTTAAAAAAAGTTTGGCAGTTTTTTTGGGGTTTCCAAATTCGGGGAACAACAAACACTCTAAATGATGAGATCAGGTGAAAAGTCCCAATGTATGAATTTATCTGACCTTGGTACGTGATGCCGCTAGCAACGGTCGGGTTTAGCCAGTTTTCTGCTTTCCTGACCTGAGCCCCAATTGCATGTTTTATCCTAAGACTAAGCCAAATTACTAAGAAAAGCAGCACCATCCCAGGTTTGGGGGGGAATACCATTTTTTCAACAGGTCAGGTTGCCCAAAAAAATTTTCCAATTGTCTATTAAATTCAATTTTAATTTGCGGACACCAATTAACAACCGCCAATTGAGTGAACAAATCTACTAACTTCTCATCACTCCCGAACAGGAAGGGGGCCAGAGCAATTACAGTGCCTGACACGGTCTTGGGGATTCCAAAAACCTCTTTAATATTAATTTTGGGTCATCTCCGACTGCCGAATTCGAACATCATTAGTGCCCCGACGTAAATAACAATCTTAGAGATTTACGATAACCATTAGCCACAATTTTAAATTTTGCCTTTGATTCAGGCGCTCTGGCTCCCGGCAAACATGTTACCTAATGGTGGCAGGTTCCTCTATTTTCACTTCCGTGTAATAAAATCGCCAATTACCAGGGCACAATCAAAAAAGCATTCTCAGGGGTGTTTTTCACTGAGAGGGCAAATCAAATTTTTTGGTAACCGAAACGAAGAGGGGGTTTTTTGATCCCATTTAAGCGCTCCCTCACAGCACCCACTGCCTGGCTGCACAGGCAAAACCGGGCCGGAACCGAATTAGGGTAAATTTCACTATCTAGGCCATCCAAAGTAGTAATCTAAAGCCCGAGCACACTTACTATCCTCAATTAAAGTTTTGGATGCGGCCCTCTAATTCTTAAAATTTTCTTCTTCCCGTCAGCCTAACTGTCTCCTTGCATTTATCAAAATATAAAACCCTATGCCGAAGGGAAAGGCTATGGTAAACTTTGGGGCATGAGGTCAAGTGGACAAAAACGGGACAAAAATTCTCCCCGTGTTTGTTACTGATTCTTACCCCACCTGGGCTTTTTATGAACTCAAATCGCGGGGGCGCACAAAAAAAAATAAATAAATAACTGAGCCGCCGGTGGCGCCTTAACGGCTAGCAATACTAGCGTGTTGGAGCAACAATAACGAAGCTACGATGTTAGGTTTAATCTGTTTTAAAAACGGTAATTAGTATATAAACAACTAGAATTGAAGTAAATAAAGGTTCAAAACGGAAAAAAAAATGCAAAGGCTTAAGGGGACCCTAACACCCGGAGAAAAACACACTCCAAAACACAGCAAGCACAGCGAGGCAGACAGGAGCAATCGATCGGGCAGACAGCTGTACTGTTTTTTTCAAAATTAAACAATTTTTCCCTTAACAAGACGAGTTATACACACCCTCCCCCTTCCCCTCAGTGCGTGCACTAACCCTTTGTTAATCTTATCTCAGCCCGTTCATTCAATACGGGCCAAGAAGAGAAGCCACCAAAAAATCTCCACGTCATTCCCAAATTTTAAAAACAGTTACTAGAGTAGTGTAACCCGACTAGGACGGTGAACAAAAATAAAATTTTGGGGCTTTTCTAACTGTAAAATGGATAACTAATGTGTGGCAAATACCAAATATCACTCTCTTGAAAAAGTCCGCTCCCCCTTGAAATGAAAGGAGGGGAAAAGGGGTTTTAAATTTTCCAAAATTTTACCCAGGGGGTTTGGGGGGGGGAAAAAAATAAAAATTCCGGGGGGTTTCCACGGGTTTTTTTGGGGCTTCCCGACCTTTTCCAAAATTTACTTTTGGGGGGGGTCAAATTTAAAATTTTGGGGGTTTTCTTTTTTTTGGCCGGGGGGGGGGGGGGGCAAACGGGGGAAAAAGGAAAAAATTTCCCTTTTAAAATTAACATTGGGGGGGGGATTGGCAGAAGGGGAGAGTGTTGTAGGGGACCGGGGGCGTTTTTCTTTTTCTGTCTTATTTTCCGGGGGGGGGGCCCTTTTTTCAAGGAAAAAAGCATTTGGGGGCCTACTTTTTCCCCCTTGGGGGATCAAAAAACAAAGGGGCCAGGAAAAAATTTTTCCCCTTTCCCGGGGTTTGGGGGGGGAAATTTTGGGGGATAAAATTTCTCGGTTAGGGGGGGGTTTTTTGGTTTAAAAAAAAAGGGGGGGTTTAAATTTTTTCCAGGGACCGGCAAGCCCAAAAATTTTAAAAAAAGGGGTTGGGGTTTTCCCCCCAGAACAAAAAACACACGCGGGGGGGTTTGGCCCAAAACCCCTTTTTTATTTATAATTTCCCATTTTTGGGAAAAGGGGGAAAATTTTTTTAAAAATTTTTGTTTTTTTCCTTTTTCCCAATTTTTCGAGTTACCCTACACAATTAACTTAAAATAGGGATGAGGGGGAGAGGGTTTGGTGGTTTCCCCCTTTTTTGGGCCTTTTTGGAAAAAAGGGGGGCGAGAAAAAAAAAAAAAGGTTTTTAGGGCCCCCGCACGGGGGAAGGAGAGGGATTTTAAATCAACTCGTCTTATTTTAAGGGAAAATAATTTTATTTTTTTAATTTTAAAAAAAAAAACCAAAATTATCCTTAATTTTTTGGGCTTTAAAAAAATTTTTAAAAAAACCTTTTTTTCCCCCAAAAGGCCAATTTTTTTTTCCTGCAGTTGGTTTTGTGTTTGGGGGGTTTTTTAAAATTTTATTATTTTTAATTTTTTAATAAAAAAAAATAATAAGGGGGGGTTTTTTTGGGGGGGTTTTCATTTATGGGGGCCAAAGCGAAGGGATGGGTAACCCGGGGCCCGGGGGGGCCCCCCCACGGCCCTGCAGTTTTTAAAGCTCCAACCCTGACAAAAAATTTTTTTTTAGAAAAGGGGCCAAAAGCACATGAGTCCAATTTTTTCGTATGCTTTTTTCGTTTTCCACAGCCCAAAAAATTCCACGCACAGAAACCTTGCACACTGAGTCCGATGCTTTTTTTTAAAACCCTTTTGGGGGAAAAAAAAAACGCAAAAAATACAAAAGGGATTCGTCAAGCTTTAGGATATTTTTTTTCCCTCTCTTTTTTTTAAAAAAAGGGGAAAAAAAAAAAAAAAGAGTTCCATCCAATCTTTCCGAGGGGAAGGGGAAATTTCCCCGCTAAAAAAAAGGGGTTTTTTCAATTATCACGAGCGATTAAAAATTTAAAACCCCAGAATGTAAAAGGGAAAATTTTTAAAAAGTTTTGGGGGAAAACGATACTGACCACAAAATTAAAAAAAAAACCCCACCCCGGGGCCCCACACACCACAACCCTAACACCCCAAAACAAAACCCACACACCACACAACAGGGCCCGGGGAGAAACGCGGGGCCCCAAAAAAGAACAGCTGAAAGGTTTTTTTTTTAAAATTTCAGTACTTTTTTGCTGCGAGACAAAAGGGCCCCCTTCACACTGAGTCCAAATTTTTTTTATCTTTTTTTTCGTTTTCATCACCTAAAAATTTCCCCTCCCCGCACAGAAAACCCTTTCAAAACCGAGTCCATGCGTATTTATTAAACCTTTGCAAAAAAAAACCCCAAAAAAAAATGCAAATGGTTTTCCCCCAAACAGTGAGGAGGGGGAAATTTTTTTCCCCCCTTTTCTTCTTAAAAGAGAAAAAAAAAAAAAGGTTCCACCCAAAAAATTTTCCGGGGAGGAAGGGAAAAAATTTTTAGCTCATAAAGGGGTTGGGAAATTTAAACCCCAAAAGCGATTCAAAATTTACCTCAGAATGTCAAGGGAAAAAAAATTTAGATTCTTTGCTACGTTTTTGGGGGCCACATTTTAAAAAAAAAAACCCCCAAAAAAAAAGAGACACACACACACACACCACACACACAACACAACACACACACACACACACACACACACCAACCACCACACACACCCACACACACCACACACCCCCGGCAGAAACCGGGGGATACAGAACACAGTAGGGTTTTTTGGGTTTTTTAATCATATTTTTTTGCTGCGAGACGATGTGTATCAATTTTTTGAAATCCCAAATTTTGGTTTGGGGGCGTTCCTTGTACGGGGGGCTAAAAAGTAAAAAAACCCTCAAAATGCGGGGTGTGGGGAGGAAAAACGCAGAAAATCGAAACCCGATCCAAATTTTTTTTTTTTTGGGACAAAATTTTTTGGAGGCAGGGGCAACTGCAAGCGGGGGTTGACATAACGTGTTTCCCCATTTTTTTTTTTTTTAAAGTGCAAAAATTTCGGTTTCAAAATTTTGGACTCATTTTTGTGCAATGGCCTAAGTGTAAAAACTTTCAATGCCATTCTGATTTTTTTCTTTTCCCTTTTACGGTCGGGGGTTTCCCGAATAGTTAAAAAAAAACCCCCAAAATGCTGGCTTTGGTTTTCGAAAAACGCAAAAAAATCGAACCTAAAACCCAATTTTTTTTTGACAGACAAAAGGGGTTTTGGGGGGAGTTTGAAAGGGGTGTTTAAAAAAACGAGAGGCTTTTTTTTTTTTATTTTTTTTTTTACGTGCGTTTGGGGTCGTTTTTTGGGCTCATTTTTGCAAGGGGCCTTTTAAATCCTGCAAACAAAAAACCCCGCTTTTCCACGGGGGGCCAAGCTAACAGCGACCCCCGGGCCCTTTTCCCCCGTGCCCAAGCCCCGGGGGTCGCGTTTCCACGCCAGGCCGGGGACCCCCCCAGCCTGCCCTAAACCCCCCCCCCCAAAGCTGGTCCACACCAACCCCCGCCTCAGCGCCACCCCAAAAGCCACGCAAGGACAACCTCACCTGAAAATTTTAAACATCACAATTTTTTCTGATTTTTTTTTAAAAAAATTTTAAAAATAAATGTAAAAATTTCCCCCCACAGGGCTAAGTCCAAAAATACTTTTTTATATATTGGGGGGAAAAAAAATTTGGAAAATTTTAAAATATAACATTGAAAATTTTGGGGCCGTGTGCCTGAAAGTTTTTTTAACAGGTCCAGAGCCTTGCGGGGGGGCCCCCCGGACGGGGCGCCAAAAGGGGGCCCCCCGGGGTTTTACCCCATAGAGAAAAGGGGGTTTCCCCAATTTTAAAAAAAACCGGGCGTTTTCGGGGCCCCCGGCCCCCCGAGCTGCCCCCCGGGGGGGCAAACCCCCCCTAACACCCCCTTTTTGGGGATCAAACTTTAAACAATACAATCCAACCCATATCAGCGGTATTATAAAATTTTTTTTTAATGGGGAAAATAGCATGTAAATTTTCTAACCCCCCCCCCCCGCCGTGGCTGCAATAGCGACCAGAGTTGCCTAGGGGCCTTTCCAACAACCCAAAGGGGGCCGCTTTACAAAGATAGGCTAGATTTAGGGCCCCGTGAGAGGAGTGCCCGGTGTGGGGGTGTGTTGTGTGTGTGTGTGTGTGTTGTACACGGTTAGCCTCCACAACCCCACAAGGAAAAACAGATTAGCAAACATACTTAATTTTTTAATTAATAGTAAAAAAGCGAAAAACTTTTACTGAGGTTTATAATGTTTTAAGGGATGAAGTCAAACGCAGATATTAAGCCTTGATTTGTGGGGTTTTCCTTCAGAGGATCTGGGGAGGAGCTGGAGGATGGGTGTGTTGCTGACGCCGAAATGAGATGATGATGAGAAGGAAGAAGGATCTCTGCGACGACAGTGAACTCACGTTCTCCAAACACACGGTGAGGTTCAGAACACTGTGTGGGGTGTGGGGTGTGTGTTGTGTGTGTTGTGTGGTTTTGAGACCAACCTTCATCAGCTCCTCTAGTTGGGGTGTTGGTGGTGTGTGGGTGTGTGTGTGGTGTGTTGTGTTGAAGTGTCCTGTGTTGTGTGTGTGTGTGTGTGTGTGTTGTGTGTGTGTGTGGTGTGTGTGTTGTTGAAGTGTCCTGTGTGTTTTGGTGTGTGTGGTGAGAGCCCATAAACCTTCACAGCCCCCTGCGAGTTTTGTGTGTGGTGGTGTGTGAGACCAAACCTTCAATCAGCTCCTGCTGAGTTGTGTGTGTGTGTGTGTGTGTGTGTTGTGGTGTGTGTGTTGAAGTGTCCTGTGTGTGTGTGTTGTGTGAGAGACCATACCTTCATCAGCTCCTGCTGAGTGTGGTGTGTGTTGCAGGTTCTGTGTTCTGCGTGAGTTTTGGACCCAGTGAGCAACACACTCGCGGTCACCGGTGGAGAAGACGACCGGGAGCCTTCGTGTGGAGTGTGTGTGACGGAGACCTGCTGTTCGAATGCACTGGTCAGCACACACACAGGACACTTCAATACACACACACACACACACCACACACACACCTGATTGTGTGTTTCCTGCGGGCACAAGACTCGGTGACGTGTGTGTCGTTCAGCGCTGGGACTCTCAGCACACACACAAACACACACACACACACACACACCTGATTGTGTGTTCCCTGCAGGGCACAAGGACTCGGTTGACGTGTGTCGTTCGAGCTGGGACTCAGCACACAAACACACACACACACACACCACCCACCCACCTGATTGTGTGTTCCCTGCAGGGCACAAGGACTCGGTGACGTGTGTGTCGTTCAGCTGGGACTCTCAGCACACACACACACACACACACACACACACACACACACACACACACACACACCACACACACACAACACACACACACACACACACACACACACCCACCTGATTGTGTGTTCCTGCAGGGCGACAAGGACTCGTGACGTGTGTGTCGTTCAGCTGGGACTCTCAGCACACACATCAAACACACAACACACACACACCACACCTGATTGTGTGTTCCTGCAGGGCACAAGGACTCGGTGACGTGTGTCGTTCAGCTGGGACTCAGCACACAAACACACACACACACATAGGCATGTGCCGTATCAAATTTTCATGCTGCGATTAATTGATTGAGCTTTTATCACGTATAAACGGTATTATCACGATATTTTATTTACATAAGAGAAACAGATGGATTGGAGGGGATCTAAAAAAACAACTTGCATCACAATAGGTGTAATCGTGTTGTCAAAACATTTGGTAACAAACAGAATTTTATTAAGT
>CM070828.1:43328295-43385795 GCA_036326025.1 Chrosomus eos
CCTATAAACAGACGAATTCGCAAGAAGTTCAAAAAACCTGCATTTGCACTAGTTTGATAACAAATTTCTTCAGAGTTAACATGTTTATTATTGTACTAAAATGTAATTATGAGTTATATGATGGACATGTATGTAATGTACCTACATATAGGGACAGTAAATAAGCCAAAGGTTCTCTGATCAGCTGTTCAGTGTTATTTATTGTTGACAAAATAGCACTTTGTAATGTTATAATATCTATGGTTGCACTTTGTTTTATGAGTATGCAAAATTTTGTGCTTCTGTTTACATTTCTTTGAACTTAATATAGGAAGAAATAAATATAGTTTCTACTTACAGTTTACATGCACTTTAGAGGTGTTAATAAAGCACCTGTTTGCAGTTGTGGTTTGTATTCAACACATGTACAATATTGTACAGTTTTTTCTACTAAATAAACCATGACAGGAAACAATCTGGGGTTAATTTTGGGTACTTAAACATGGAAATTAACTGCACACATTATTTAAAAATTTACCCAGGTACTTAATTACTTGTTATTTACTTATTATTGAATCGAAATCGAAGCTAAAAATTTCAATATCGAATCGAATCGAAATCGAATCAAAACAAAAGCCTCAAGAATCGAAATCAAATTTTTCGAATTGTAAAATTCCCTAACAATTCCCAGCCCTATATTACTGGTGAGAGATTGTGATTAAACGGGGAGATTGTAAATTAACTGGTCACAGATTGTGATTAACGGTGAGAGAATTGGTTGATTAACTGGTCACAGTTTGGGTGATTAACTGGTCAGAGATGTGATAAATGGTCAAAAATTGTGATTTAATGGTGAGAGATTGTGATTAACTTTTCACAATTGTGATTAACTGGTCAAGATTGTGATTAAGGTCACAGATTGTGATAACTGGTCACAGTTGTGATTTAACTGGTCAAAAGATTGGAATAACTGGTCAGAGTTTGGGAAATTAACTGGTCAGAGTTTGGGGATTAACTGGTCAGAGTTTGGGGATTAACGGGGAGAGTTTGGATTACCTGGTCAGGTTTTGGGAATAACTGGTCAGAGTTTTGGGATTAAACGGTCAGAGGTTTTGGATTAATGGTCAGAGATTGGGTTTTAAACGGTCAGAGTTGGGATTAACTGGTCAAGATGGGATTAACTGGTCAGAGATTGGGTTTAACTGGTCAGAGTTTTGGGGTTAACTTGGTCAAGATTGGATTAATGGTCAGAGATTGGGATTAACTGTCAAATTGGATTAACTGGTCAGAGATTTGGGGCGCGCAGGGTGATGCTTCCAGGACGGGGGGAAACAATAAATCGATGCATCGTGATTCTTCAACGATTCCGGATTTGATCTTGAGATTTTTTCCGAACGCATGCTTGATTGTCTCTCGAATCGATTGGAGCGAAAAAGTTTCTAACGGCAGAAGTGTGGTTGTAGCTTCAAAACACCAAAACTCTGGCTGGTTTCCAGTTTCCTTACACACCCTTCCTGAAACCTCTAAAAATGATATTTTAGAAAGTTCGAAAAGGTTGAGGTGAATTTACATGGGTGTTTGCAGTGGGCTTTAACATTAATCCATCATTAAAGGGTGGTTGATTGCGATTTTTACTTTTTTCATTTTAAATAGTGTGTAATGTTGCTTGTGGTGCAGAAAAATTATCTCAAAGTTGCAGTGCTGAATTTTAATTCAATGTAAGCAAGATATCTTTTTTTAAAATCAGGAAAGGTAAAGCCAAAAAAAACACTCCCATTGGACTACAGCTGGGTTTTGACGTCCTAAACCCTTTCAGGATCACCCTCCCTCCGGAAAACGCAAAAAAGGGCATGGCCATATTTCTGCGGCTTTGGCTGAAGGGAAGAGGTTACAGGGTAGAGCTAGCCGGGCCCCTCGAAAGTGTGTTATGTTCACCCGCTGTAGCTCTTCTGGTTCGGCTTCCTACGGCGCCTGTAGTTCGCAACAATGGCTACAATTTATGTTTTTATAATGTTTCTGAAAAATTCAATCCCTTATTTAGCTCTTGTGCGGACATTTCACTGAAGAAAAGCTTCCTGAATCTCCCCCAAAAATTTAATGCCGGATTCCACAAGAAACTGGGTTTCTAAAACCTAAGCGTTCCAACGTTAAAACCAGATGCAGCAGTTGTGGGGGGGCCAAAAACCTGTAATAAGATTTTAAAAATTTAAATGTATTGTATTAATTTTAGACTAATGGTTTCGTTTTATCAAGGACGTAAACAAAGCCAGCGCTGGCTTTTAAAAGTCACTTGGTAATGCTTTTTTCGTGTTTCTATGGCAAACCCCGTAAAAACTTTGATGAAAATTTTTATAAAATTTGAAAGTATTTGCCATTAAGCTACTTTATGACCCGGATTTTTTTATTTGACATAAATACAATGTCCCCAAAAAGGTTTTTTATGTACTTTCACCTAAAAAAAACGATACAAGAGTAAACTAAGTTTTTTTAAAAGCTAAACGGGTTTTCATTTTTCGATAAAACAATAAATTTAAAAAAATTATTCCATTAATCATTTTTTTTAAATTTTAACAAGATAAAAACTTTTCCCCAAAAAACTAAAAAAAACCAGTACTTTTCAATATAACGGGTATCAAATTCCCCATGTAAAAAAAAGAAATATAAAAAAAAAAATTCAAAAAAAAAAAACCTTCAGAAACTTTTGTTTTAAAAAATTGGTTTTAGGTTTGCTTGCTTTTCCCTTTATCGCACTTTCGGGGTTTTTTCGGGGGCAAACTGGTACGGCGAAAAAATTTTTCATTAAAAGAGCACATGAAATCCGCCCTAAAGGAAAAGGGGGGCGGTTCCGGGGAAAAAGGGGCGGGGCCGTTTGCCATTCCGACACCCGGCCCAAAAAACCAATCTGAGCCCCTGCCTGTTTTTGAGGGAGTGGGTTTAAAAAAAAACGGGGAAATTCCCCAAACCCTCGTTCAAAGGGGAGAGGAAAAGAGGCTTACAAAAAAAATGTATGAAAAAAAGCCCCTTTTTTAAAAAAAAAAAACCAAAGAATACATGTTTTTATTGCACCCCCATAAACCCCAATCATGAAAAAGGGGAAAAAACATAAACCACCCCTTTAAAGCACTCTGAGGGCGAAAAAGGTTTTAAAAAACCCCTTTTAATTTTACTCGATCCACACACCCGAACACAAAAACGCTCTTCTTTATGAGCATTAGAGGGGTGTGGTTAAGCAGCCACAGCCCCTTTTTACTTTTTTAAAAAAAAAAAGGGGTTTGGGGGGGTTGGAGAAGAAAATCACGATGAAAACCTTTTAAATTTTCCCAGTCCCAAAATTTTTTTGTATAGAAATCAAAAGTTTTTCACTTTTTTAAAGCCGTGAAGTTTGGCTTTTTTCACACTTTTATTTTTCCCCATAAACACAGATTTGAGATGACTCGTTTTAAAAAGCCCAAAAAATTTTTGTATGTGTTGTGCGGCGTTGGTGAAAATTTTGGGGGTGTGCGTGTGTGTGCGTTTTTGTGCGGGGGTGGGGGGTGTTGAGGGTTTCCCCGGGGGCCCACGGGCCCCCGGGGGCCCCCTAAAAGGGGTCGGGGGCCCCCAAAAAAAAGGGGAAAAAGGCCCGGGGTTTTAAAAGGGCCCCCCGTCGACGTCGGCCAAACCATAAACCCAAAAAACCACGGGGAAAGGGGGAAACCCCGAGAAAAACCCCAACCCTTTTTTTTTTCTAAATTTCTATAGTGATATTTTTATGTTTTTAAAATTTTTTGTTTTTTTTAAAAGAAAAATGGGGTTTGACTCAAAGCACAATGTTCATTTTTTCTGCAAGGTTTTTTTTTTTTAGCCCCTTTGTTTTCAAATGAAAATTTTTTTGGTTTTTTTCACATTTAGTAAAAACCCTTGCCCTTTTTTTTAGTTTAGTCAAAGTTTTGGTCAACTAAATATTTTGGGGGAAATTTTAGTGTAGTTTTTTTGTCATGCCCCCCCAAAAATTTTTAACTTTTTATGTATACTTTAAATATTCAAAAATTAAAAAACCCAAAACAAAAAAAACGGTTTTTAAAAAAATTTAAAAATTTGGGCTGGGACAAAAAAAAACCCAGCATCGTAAATCAAGAAATATTCTTTGGGGGGATTGTGAGATTTTTTATTGGGGGCTCTTTGAAAAACCATCCTGGCAGGAGCAGTTTTTTTGGGGGAAAACCCCGAAAAATTTTTTTCCCCGGTTTTTCCTTTTTTTTAAAAAAAATCAACACGCTGCCCAAAAAACTTTTTTTACTAAGTATTTTCTTCTGATAGTAACCCCAATATCTAAAAAACTTAAATCAAATTTTTTTTTTTATATAAGAAATTATTTTTTTGGGGGAAGGGAAGTCCCCTTTTTTTTTTTAAAAAAAGTAAAATGATCTAAAACCCCCGAATAAGAAAAATTGTCTTTTTAAAAAAACAAAATTATATTTTTTTTCGGAAAAACCCCCTTTTTAAAAAAAAAAAATTAGTTTTTTTTTAACTGAGTTTTTAGTCAGAGGGGCCCGGGCCCCCCTCAAAAATCCCCCCGGCCTATCAGATCCCCCCCCGGGCCCTGGTCAGAGCCCCTCGGGGGCCCCCTCAAGTCCCCCTCGGCCCCGGGGGAATTTTTCCCCTCGGGGCCCCCTCAGAGTCCCCCCGGCCCCCCTCAGAGTCCCCCTCGCCTGGTTTTTGTCCCCCTCCCCCCCGGTCCCCGAGTCCCCCCCCGGGCCCTTTTAAGTCCCCCTCGCCCCGTTTTTAAAATCCCCCCCGGCCCCGGGGGTAGTCCCCCTCGGGGGGGGTGGAGAGTCCCCCTCGGGGCCCGGGGCCCAAAAACCCCCCCGGGGCCCCCTCAGGTCCCCCCCGGGGGCCGGGGGGAGTCCCCCTCGGGGTGGTCAGAGTCCCCCCCTGGCCCCCGGGGGGAGGGCCCCCAACGGCCCCGGGGGAAATTCCCCCCTCGGGGCCCGGGTTTAAAATCCCCCCCCCCCGGGCCCGGGGGGGGGTCCCCCTCGGCCCCCGGTTTTTAGTCCCCCTTTTGGGGCCCCCCCCGAGTCCCCCCGGGTGGTCAAGTCCCCCTCCGGGGCCCGGGCAGAGTCCCCCCTGCCTGGGTTTTTGGGGGCCCCCTCGGCCTGGGGGAAAATCCCCCCCCGGGGGTGGGGGAAAAGGGGCCCCGGGGGGAAATCCCCCCCCCCCCGGTTTTTAGTCCCCCCCGGGGGGGGCAGAGTTTTCCCCCCCGGCCCCCGGGGGGAAAAGGGGGGCCCCCCCGCCCCCCCCGGCCCGGTCCCCCCCCAAAAAAATTCCCCCCCCCCCGGTCCCCCGGGGCCCCCCCCTCCCCCCTGGCCCGGCGGTCCCCCCTACTAAAAAATTTTTAACGTTAAAAAACAAAAACTCTTTTTCCCCCTCTCAAGGTTGTCAACTAATTCAAGAGTTGGGAACCCCTTTTAAAAAGGGGCCCCCTTTATTGATCATATTTAGGGGGGTTTGGGGGATGGGTTTTTGGGGTTTTTTTCCGATACCAGTACCCACTCTTTTTTTTAAACAGTTCCGGCTTAAAAAAAGGTTTTTTTAAAAAAAAAAAACTTAAAAAACGAAACCCACACACTTTTCAAAAAAAAATACCCTTTTTTTTAAAGGGGGCCAAACGGACACTATTAAAATTAAATTTTTAAAACAAAAATCAAGAAACAATGGAATAATAAAAAAAAACCCAAATAAAAAAAAAATTTTTACATTTAATAAATAAAATTTTAAAAAATTTATCAAAAAAAGAAAATACTGGGATTAAAAAAAAATCCCCGGGGGAATCTAATATGGGCCCCGGGTTCCCATGTTTTTTAGTTTAACCGCGTGTGGTTAATGGTGTTTTTGCATTACGCAGCGCTTTGGGGGAGTTTGGGGTTTTTTCTTCCCCCTTTATTTAGCTTTCACTTTGAGTGAACCATAAAAGGGGAAAAGTCTCTGGTTCTAGTTAACCCATTTCTCTGAAAGGGAAAAGGACCTCTTTTCCGTGCCAAAAATCCCCCGCTGCCGACAATTTTCCTTTTCACGGGAAAAACCCCTGGGGGCAGATGATTCGCGTAATACAAATGAGTCCTAAACCTTTAAAAGCCGCCCCCCCGGGGCCATCACCAAGGATTGGGGGGTTTTTAATAGGGGTTTTAAAAAAACGGCACACCCAAGGGGTTCGCGCAATTTTTTCACGGAAACACCCAAACCTTGGGCGTTTTTTTCTTCGGATTTTCTCGCGTTTCCCCTACCTTTTTTCCATTGCAAAACACCCCCGCCCCCCCCAAAAGCTGACGAAATCCGTCAAAAAAAAAGAATTTACGAAATGTAATTTACGGAATTTTTTACTTTTTTTTTGAAAAAAAAAACATTCAGTACCTTAAAAAAAAACGCGAGTAACTAGTGTTTGAAAACTATTTAAAAAAAACCGCTTTCGGGTGAAGAAGGGGAGCCGACCGCAGTTTCATTTCCACCCCACACACACCCCCTGAACACTGTGCCCCTTTCGCCCCCCCCCCCCCCCCTTTAAAAAAACCCTGGGGAAAACTTTTTTTAACCCCCCCTATCCAACTTCCCGGGGATTCTCCCCATTTTTGAAAGGGGCCCCCTGGCCCCAAATAGAAAAAAACCCCCGAATCTAACAGGGGGCAAGAAACGCGCATCGAGAAAAAAACGGCCCCAAACCTTTTGGCCAAGGCGGAGGGAAAGAGCGAAAATTTTGGTGTGTGGCCCATGACACAGAGCCCCAGGCCCGAAATTTTGTTCTTTTTCGGCCGGGTTAACCTTTACGTCGGAAACCCGGTCCCATTGGAGGGATTTGGGACCCCCAACCCCCCAATTTGAGGGTTTTATGAACGAACGATTACAATTTGGGGAGGAAACCTTAAGTTATGGGGATTCCAAAAAAATTTTAAAAAATTGAAAGATTGTCGCCATCAGAAGCTTTACATTTTCGTTGCAGGATTTATTTTTTTATTTTTTTCTTATGTTATGTTTTTTTTATGAACAACAACAAAAACCGATCAGGAGCAGGATTCCAAATCTTGAACTTTGGGGTTTTGTAATGTGTAAGTAAAGCTATAAGCTCACCCGGGGAAATA
This sequence comes from Chrosomus eos, assembly GCA_036326025.1. Lineage (NCBI taxonomy): Eukaryota > Metazoa > Chordata > Actinopteri > Cypriniformes > Leuciscidae > Chrosomus > Chrosomus eos. The sequence continues at coordinate 43,335,384 of CM070828.1, forward strand.
TTATGCAAACACACATTGACACCAGTCAACTTCATCCCTATCCTCAAAGATTCACCCATTTGTCACACCCTTCCGGCACAAGACCGCTTTTTAAGAGTAAAACAATCCCCAAACATAACTTGTGATTAAAAAAAGCACGCTTATTTTTTTAAAAAAAGTAAAAAAGGCCAAAAAAAGATTTTGTGGATATTAACAAGGGGTCGGGGGGGGGGCTGCACAATTAATTTAATTTTTTTAAACGCATTCGTTTCGGATGTCACGAACGTAACTTAAAACCGCGTTCAAAAAAAAAACCCCCCTGGTGGGTTTTAAAGGAAAATTTTTTTTATGAGAGGGAACCACTACTTAAAAAAAAACACACAAATACATACCCGGGGGTGACGAAGTGTACCAAATAAAAATCTTTATCTCAGAAAAATGGGCGCGCTTTTTCCTTCACTTATAAAGTTAAAAAAACTAAGAGCATGAAAAACCCCTTTCAATTAAATTGTAATCAAAAAAAAGTAAAATACCAAAAAATCACGGTTTTTCTGAAAGGGTTTGCAGCAGGATGTTTTCATTCTATTCAGCTGTTTATTAAAATTTTTTTTGATTGTGGCATTTGGGGGGCTTTCCATAACCCCAAAACCCACTTTATTTTCATTTGTTTATTTTTTTTTTTTTAAAAATATGTGGGGTAAAAACAACATTTTATTAAAAAAAAACAAATTTGGGGCTGAATTTTTTTGTTTGGGGGGGGATACCCCCACTTTTTTCTATTGTTTTTTTACTATTGTCATTTTCTTACAATTTTTGAAAATTAAAAAAGGGGGAAGTACTTTTTTGTGGTGGGGGTTAAAAATTTTTGGGAAAAATTTTTAAATATATATATAAAATATATTAAAAAATATATTATATATAAAATAAAAATTTTATAAATTTTTAAAAATATAATTTTATTCAAAAATTTGTGAAAATCAAAAATTAAAAACCCCCAATTACAATTTCGGGGAAAATCGGGAATTTTTAAATTTTTGCCCTTAACGGCAGCCCAAGGGCAGCCTGTCCGCTCTTCAACGATAGGGGAAGGGGGAAAAAATCTTTCTTTATTTTTATTCCCATTTTTACATCAATCCATCCCAAAAAACTTTCCCGTTTCAGTTTTAGCCAACAAGGTTTAAAAGTCCTACAAAATGATTAGAAAAGGTTAAAAAACCCCCCCAAAAAATTTAAAAAAATTTTTAAATTGATTTGGCTAATTTTTTGAGATGTGGTTCATTAAATTTTTTAAAATTCCAAAAATGTTCTACTAATCCATTTTTTGGGGGCCAGTAACCTCCGATTTCGCACCCTTTTAAACTACATTTGTCAAAATAATAAAACAGCTTTGGAACAAAAAAAAAATGACAATAAAAACAGATCACTGAGGCATTCTTGATTTTTAAAAAATGTTTTGTTTGGTTCCGGTTGCCCCCGTTCTTTTGCGTATCTGGGCCACACTGGCCATTTTATATAATTCAAAAGGCCCAACATGGGTGTAAAAATGATAAAAGTAAAAAAATTTAAATATGGAAAAAAGTTTTTGCCTTTAAGACGGTGTGTGTGTGTGTGTTTTGGGTTTGTGTTTGTTTTCAGGTTGGGGTTAGCCACCGCAGTGGGGGGGAGGCGTCTCGGGTCCCCCGTAATCGGCTGGGGTTTGACTCTGTGGACCTCGTCGGAATCCTGATTGGGACGGGGGCATTCGCTAAACCCTCGACTTCGTGTTGAACAGGGGGGGTGTGTGTTAAAAGAACAGGGGGGTGTGTGGTGGGTGTGTGTTTTGTGTGGTTTGTTTAAACTGAACAGGGGGTTTTGGGTGTGTGTGTGGGGTTTAAAATGAACAGGTGTGGTGTTGGGGTTTTTTAAAAAGAACGGGGTTTTTTGGGGTGGTGTGTGTGGGTTTTTGTGTGGTGTGTTGGGGGTTTTTGGGGTGTGGTGTGGGGTTGGTTTATGTGATTTAGGGGCACAAATTTGATAAGACATTTATTCACTGGATTAAAATTTTGGGTGGTTTAGAGAATATTTAAAAAGTCCTCATAAATCAAATTTAAAAAAAACAAAAAAAAAAATTTTTTTAAAAAATTAAAAATGAGCTTCTCCCCTTATGGGATTTTGGGGCAGGGGAGTTGGGGAGATGAATGGACCTTGGAGGGTCCCCATAATGGTTGCACCCCGTGTGTGTTTGTGTGTGTTTGGGGTGTGTGTGGGGGTGGGTGTGGTGTGTGTGTGTGGTTGTTTTTGTGTATGGGTTTAAAGAAATGTGGTGTGTTTGGGGTGGTTTAAGGGGGTTTTTAAAATGAAGTTGTTTGTGGGTGGTTAAAAAGAAGGGGTTTAAACTGAAAGGGGTTTGGTTGTTAAACGACAGGGGTTTGTGTGGTTAAAAAAACAGGTGTTTGTGTTGTTAAAAAACAGGGGTTTGGGGTTTGGTGGGGTTTGGTTTAAACTGAACAGGGGGGGTGGGCTTGCGGAAGGGCTAAATCAGGGGGTTTATTTTGAGAATTAAAAATTTGCAAAATTTCCCCTTTGGGCTCCAGGTTCCCTTTTTTGTTTGCTTTAAACCCGCGTTTTGGTTTCTGGCGTTTTTTTATTTTGCAGCCTTACTTGGGGTTTGGGATTTGTTCCCCCACGTGTTAGCTACGCAGCTTTAGTAAACCCCTAAAGAAATCTTGGTTTAGTGTAACAAAGAATCAATTTTTCATCATGGAGACTACCGCCTCCCGTGCGTACGTAGTAACGGTTCAATTTAAAATTTTTCCCAAATTTTTAAAACTTTTAAATGAAAATTTTTAAAATCATTAAGCGGTTTCTTGGAAATTTGGGGTTGAACTTTTTTTTTTCGTTAGTTTAGCCACTTTTTCAAAAAAAAAACCCAGGGTTTTGTTTTTTTTCTTCTAAAGGTTTGAAAAATAAATTTTTAGAGCTTTTAAACCCCTTCGTAAGAATGGGTCTCCTCCCGCAATTTTCCGAAAACCTCTAGTTTTGTTTTTTCCAGTTGCGCTCCTTTTTTCTGGGTTCTAAGGGGGCCCCCTTGCTCATTGTACCCGGCGTTGGACATTTTTTTTTAATCTTCTTTAACCAGCGGGCAACTGCCAGTCCCCCTTTGGCCAACGAAAGAACAGTGTAGATTATAGTTAGGGGGCAAAGTCAGGAGTCGATGGGCAGAATTTTCACGAATTAACCATTTTAGGTTGGGTTGGGCTCCGGGGCCCGGCCCGGGAGGGAGATGTGGGGGTCCCCTGGGCCCTTTTCAGCCCTGAAAGCTGTGTCGTGTCCATTGAGGCCTTTATCAGATTTGGGTATGCCCCGGATCTGGGGGGCTGCGGTAAACCTCGGGATAAACAGAGAGACTAATATTAGCGTAGACTAAGTACAGGAATTATGGGAAGTGTTCCCGGCTGATCTAATCTATGCAGCCTAACATTGAATTATAGAAATCTATAATGTGTTATGTGTATGCTAAGCCAAAGAGATGTGTTTTTAGTCTAGATTTAAACTGACAGACTGTATCTGCTTCCCGGACCGTGTTAGGTAGATTGTTCCAAAGTTTTGGTGCTAAATAGGAAAAGGATCTACCGCCAGCAGTCGATTTAGATATTCTAGGTATTATCAACTGGCCAGAATTTTGAGATCGCAATAGACGTGAAGGACTATAATGCGTTAAGAGCTCGCTCAAGTACTCGGGAGCTAAACCATTTAGTGCTTTGTAAGTAATCAGCAATATTTTAAAATTTATACAATGTTTAATAGGCAGCCAATGCAGTGTTGACAGAACCGGGCTAATATGGTCATACTTCCTGGTTCTGGTAAGAACTCTAGCGGCTGGGTTTTGAACTAGCTGTAGTTTGTTTATTAAGCGTGCAGGGCAACCACCCAGTAGAGCATTACAATAATCTAGCCTTGAGGTCATGAAAGCATGAACTAATTGTTCCGCATTTGTCCGTGAGAGCATATGACGTAATTTAGATATATTTTTAAGATGGAAAAATGCGGTTTTACAGATACTAGACACGTGACTTTCAAATGAAAGATTGGTATCAAAGAGCACACCCAGGTTCCTAACTGACGTCGAAGACTTAACAGAGCAGCCATCAAGTGTTAGACAGTATTCTAGGTTATTAGGTGAGGAAGTTTTTTGTCCAATGATTAGAATCTCTGTTTTTTCAGAATTTAGTAATAGGAAATTACTGGTCATCCAATTTTTTATATCAGCTATGCATTCCGTTAATTTTGTGAATTGGTAAGTTTCGTTAGGTTTTGAAGAAATATACAGCTGAGTATCATCAGCATAACAGTGAAAACTAATTCCATGTTTCCTAATGATATCTCCTAATGGTAGCATGTACAGAATGAACAGCAGCGGTCCTAGTACTGAGCCTTGTGGGACGCCATACTGAACTTGTGATCGATAAGACATCTCTTCATTTACTGCTACAAACTGAAAACGGTCAGATAAGTATGATTTAAACCATGCTAGTGCAATTCCGCTAATGCCAACATAGTTTTCTAGTCTATTTAAAAGAATGTTGTGGTCGATAGTATCAAATGCAGCACTAAGATCAAGTAACACCAATAGAGAGATACAACCACGATCGGATGATAGGAGCAAATCATTTGTGACTTTAATGAGAGCAGTCTCAGTACTATGGTACGGTCTAAATCCGGACTGAAAGTCCTCGCAGATATTATTTCTTTCTAAAAAGGAACACAGTTGTGAGGATACTGCTTTTTCTAGTATCTTTGACAGAAAAGGCAGATTCGAGATTGGCCTGTAATTGACTAATTCTGTAGGATCAAGTTGCGGTTTTTTAACAAGCGGTTTAACCATAGCCAACTTAAAGGTTTTTGGTACGTATCCTAATGACAAAGATGAATTAATGATATCTAGAAGAGGATCTATGACCTCTGGAAGCATCTCTTTCAGTAGCTTAGTGGGTATAGGGTCTAGCATACAAGTTGTCGATTTAGATGAATTAACAATTTTGCAAAATTCTTCCTCTCCTATAGCAACAAATGAATCAAAATGTTCCTCACGGAGACTACAATATACTCCCTGATGCGATACTGTAGTAGACGGTTGCATAGTTATAATTTTGTCCGTGATATTATCAATCTTATAAGTGAAGAAGTTCATAAAGTCATTACTGCTGTGTTTCTTATAAACTTCTGGGCTTGAAGCTTTCTTTTTCGTTAGTTTAGTCACTTGTTCAAATAAATACCTAGGATTATGTTTATTTTCTTCTAATAGGGTTGAAAAATAATTAGTTCTAGCATCTTTTAAGGCCTCTCTAAGCAATCGAGCTCTCCTTCCATGAAATCCGAAATACCTCTAGTTTTGTTTTCTTCCAGTTGCGCTCCATTTTTCTGGCTGCTCTCTTAAGGGTGTGCTCATTGTACCACGGCGTTGGACTATTTTCTTTAATCTTCTTTAAGCGCAGCGGAGCAACTGTGTCTAAAGTGCTGGAAAAGAGAGAGTTAAACGTTTCTGTTGCAATATCAAGTTCTTCTAAGCTATCCGGGATGCTGAGATTATGAAACTGATTTGGAAGATTATTGATAAAGCAATCTTTAGTGGCAGAAGTGATAGGTCTAACATATTTATAATACGGAATCGGCTTTGCAGCCTTGGCTAAATGTAATTTACACGAGACTAGATAATGATTGGAGATGTCGTCGCTCTGCTGCAGAATTTCAACGGCATCAACATCTATTCCATGTGATAATATTAGATCTAGAGTATGATTACAACAATGAGTAGGTCCTGACACGTGTTGTCTAACTCCAATAGAGTTTATAATGTCTTTAAATACCAATCCCAATGCATCTTTTTCATTATCTACATGTATATTAAAATCACCAACAATTAGGACTTTATCTGCAGCCAATACTAATTCTGATAGAAAGTCAGCAAATTCTTTGATAAAGTCTTTATGGTGCCCTGGTGGCCTGTATACAGTAGCCAGCAGAATTCTCAAACGTGATTTATTGTTTACACTATAAATTTTTACATTAAGCACCAACACTTCAAAAGACGTATATTTAAAACTAGATTTCTTAGTGGTTTTGAGAATATTACTATAAATTACAGCAACACCTCCCCCTTTGCCTTTCGGAATAGGCTCATGTTTATAACAATAATCTTGCGGAGTGGACTCATTTAAAGTAATGTAATCGTTTGGTTTTAGCCAGGTTTCTGTCAAACACAGCACATCTAGATTATAGTCTTTAATCTTATCATTAACTATGAGCGATTTTGAATTAAGGGATCGAATATTCAGCAACCCAAGCTTTATCGTTTGCTCATCTGTATTATATCTGTTTTTTATTTGTTGAACATCAATTAGATTTTTAACCTTAGAAAGGTTTGGCAGTTTTTTGGATTTCCAAATTCGGGGAACAGACACAGTCTCTATATGATGATATCTAGGTGAAAGAGTCTCTATGTGATGGGATTTATCTGACCTTGGTGACGCGAGGCCGCTAGCAGACGGTCGGTTTAGCCAGTTTGTCTGCTTCCTGACCTGAGCCCCAGATTGTCATGTTTTATCTCTAAGACTATGAGCCAAATTACTAGAGAGAAGAGCAGCACCATCCCAGGTGGGATGAATACCATCTCTTTTCAACAGGTCAGGCTTGCCCCAAAAACTTTTCCAATTGTCTATGAATTCTATATTATGTTGCGGACACCAATTAGACATGGTTGAGTTTATTGAGTGAACACAATCTACTAACTATCTCATCACTCCTTCGAACAGGAAGGGGGCCAGAGCAGATTACAGTGCCTGACATCGTACTTGCGAGTTCAAACACCTCTTTAATATTAATTTTGGTCATCTCCGACTGCCGAAGTCGAACATCATTAGTGCCGACGTGAATAACAATCTTAGAGAATTTACGATTAGCATTAGCCAGCACTTTTAAATTTGCTTTGATGTCAGGCGCTCTGGCTCCCGGCAAACATGTGACTATGGTGGCTGGTGTCTCTTTTTTCACGTTCCGTGTAATAGAATCGCCAATTACCAGGGCACAATCAACAGCATTCTCAGTGGGTGTTTCACTGAGAGGGGCAAATCGATTTGTTATGGTAACCGGAACAGAAGAGTGGTTTTTCAATCCGCGACTAGAGCGATTTCTCACCGTCACCCATCTGCCCTCCTGCACAGGCAATAACTCAGCCGGAACCGAATCATGTAAATGGTTCACTATGCTAGGCGCATCCAAAGTAGTATCTAAAGCTCGAGCACACTTACTATCCTCAATTAAAGTTTGGATGCGTGTCTCTAATTCTGAAATCTTCTCCGTCAGCCTGACTGTCTCCTTGCATTTATCACATATAAACCCTATGCCGACGGGGAAGGCTATGGTAAACATATGGCATGAGGTGCAAGTGACAATAACAGGACAAGACATTACTCACCGTGTTTGTTGACTGATTCTTACTCACCTGGGCTTTTTATGAACTCAGATGCACGGGCGCGCACGAGAAAAATAAATAAATAACTGAGCGCACGGGTGGCGCCTTAACAGGCTAGCGAGATACTAGCGTGTTGTGCTAACAATAACGGAAGCTAGCGATGTTAGGTTAATCTGTTAGGTAAACTGTAATTAGTAGTATAAACAACTAGAGATGATAGTAAATGATGGTTCAAAACAGAAAGAAATACGAGGCTTAGACGGAGCTAACAGCCTCGGAGAAAACACACTCACACACAGCCACACACTCACACACTAAAAAACTGTGTGTGTTAAACTGAACAGGTGTGTGTGTGTGTTAAACTGAAGAGGTGTGTGTGTGTGTGTGTGTGTGTGTTAAACTGAACAGGTGTGTGTGTGTGTGTGGTGTTAAACTGAACAGGTGTGTGTGTGTGTGTTAAACTGAACAGGTGTGTGTGTGTGTGTGTTAAACTGAACAGGTGTGTGTGTGTGTGTGTTAAACTGAACAGGTGTGTGTGTGTGTTAAACTGAACAGGTGTGTGTGTGTTAAACTGAACAGGTGTGTGTGTGTGTGTTAAACTGAACAGGTGTGTGTGTGTGTTAAACTGAACAGGTGTGTGTGTGTGTGTGTGTGTGTGTTAAACTGAACAGGTGTGTGTGTTAAACTGAACAGGTGTGTGTGTGTGTGTTAAACTGAACAGGTGTGTGTGTGTGTTAAACTGAACAGGTGTGTGTGTGTGTTAAACTGAACAGGTGTGTGTGTGTGTGTTAAACTGAACAGGTGTGTGTTAAACTGAACAGATGTGTGTGTTAAACTGAACAGGTGTGTGTGTGTGTGTTAAACTGAACAGGTGTGTGTGTGTTAAACTGAACAGGGTGTGTGTGTGTGTTAAACTGAACAGGTGTGTGTGTGTTAAACTGAACAGGTGTGTGTGTGTTAAACTGAACAGGTGTGTGTGTGTGTTAAACTGAACAGGTGTGTGTGTATGTTAAACTGAACAGGTGTGTGTGTGTGTTAAACTGAACAGGTGTGTGTGTGTTAAACTGAACAGGTGTGGTGTGTGTGTGTGTGTGTGTGTGTGTGTGTGTGTGTGTGTGTGTGTGTGTGTGTGTGTGTGTGTGTGTGTGTGTGTGTGTGTGTGTGTGTGTGTGTGTGTGTTAAACTGAACAGGTGTGTGTGTTAAACTGAAAAGGTGTGTGTGTTAAACTGAACAGATGTGTGTGTTAAACTGAACAGGTGTGTGTGTGTTAAACTGAACAGGTGTGTGTGTGTTAAACTGAACAGGTGTGTGTGTGTTAAACTGAACGTTTTGTGTGTGTGTTAAACTGAACAGGTGTGTGTGTGTGTGTGTGTGTTAAACTGAACAGGTGTGTGTGTGTTAAACTGAACAGATGTGTGTGTTAAACTGAACGTGTGTGTGTGTGTGTGTGTGTGTTAAACTGAACAGGTGTGTGTGTGTGTGTTAAACTGAACAGGTGTGTGTGTGTGTTAAACTGAACAGGTGTGTGTGTGTGTGTGTGTGTGTGTTAAACTGAACGTGTGTGTGTGTGTTAAACTGAACAGGTGTGTGTGTGTGTGTTAAACTGAACAGGTGTGTGTGTGTGTGTGTGTGTGTGTGTGTGTGTGTGTGTGTGTGTTAAACTGAACAGGTGTGTGTGTTAAGCTGAACAGGTGTGTGTGTGTGTGTGTGTTAAACTGAACAGGTGTGTGTGTGTGTGTGTGTTAAACTGAACAGGTGTGTGTGTGTTAAGCTGAACAGGTGTGTGTGTGTGTGTGTGTGTGTGTGTGTGTGTGTGTGTGTGTGTGTGTGTGTGTTAAACTGAACAGGTGTGTGTGTGTGTGTGTGTGTGTGTGTGTGTTAAACTGAACGTTGTGTGTGTGTGTGTGTGTGTGTGTGTGTGTTAAACTGAACAGGTGTGTGTGTGTGTGTGTGTGTGTGTGTGTGTGTTAAACTGAACAGGTGTGTGTGTGTTAAGCTGAACAGGTGTGTGTGTGTGTTGTGTGTGTGTGTGTGTGTGTGTTAAACTGAACAGGTGTGTGTGTGTGTGTGTGTGTGTTAAACTGAACAGGTGTGTGTGTTAAACTGAACAGGTGTGTGTGTGTGTGTGTGTGTGTGTTGTGTGTGTGTGTGTGTGTGTGTGTGTGTGTGTTAAACTGAACAGGTGTGTGTGTGTGTGTGTGTTAAACTGAACAGGTGTGTGTGTGTTAAACTGAACAGGTGTGTGTGTGTTAAACTGAACGTGTGTGTGTGTGTTAAACTGAACAGGTGTGTGTGTGTGTGTGTGTGTTAAACTGAACAGGTGTGTGTGTGTTAAACTGAACAGATGTGTGTGTTAAACTGAACGTGTGTGTGTGTGTGTGTGTGTGTGTGTGTTAAACTGAACAGGTGTGTGTGTGTGTGTTAAACTGAACAGGTGTGTGTGTGTGTTAAACTGAACAGGTGTGTGTGTGTGTGTGTTAAACTGAACAGGTGTGTGTGTGTGTGTTAAACTGAACAGGTGTGTGTGTGTGTTAAACTGAACAGGTGTGTGTGTGTGTGTGTGTGTGTGTGTGTTAAACTGAACAGGTGTGTGTGTTAAGCTGAACAGGTGTGTGTGTGTGTGTGTTAAACTGAACAGGTGTGTGTGTGTGTGTGTGTGTGTGTGTTAAACTGAACAGGTGTGTGTGTGTTAAGCTGAACAGGTGTGTGTGTGGTGTGTGTGTGTGTGTGTGTGTGTGTGTGTTAAACTGAACAGGTGTGTGTGTGTGTGTGTGTGTGTGTGTGTGTTAAACTGAACAGGTGTGTGTGTGTGTTAAACTGAACAGGTGTGTGTGTGTGTGTGTGTGTGTGTGTGTGTGTGTTAAACTGAACAGGTGTGTGTGTGTTAAGCTGAACAGGTGTGTGTGTGTGTGTGTGTGTGTGTGTGTGTGTGTTAAACTGAACAGGTGTGTGTGTGTTGTGTGTGTGTGTGTGTGTGTGTTAAACTGAACAGGTGTGTGTGTTAAACTGAACAGGTGTGTGTGTGTAAGCTGAACAGGTGTGTGTGTGTGTTAAACTGAACAGGTGTGTGTGTGTGTGTGTGTGTGTTAAACTGAACAGGTGTGTGTGTTAAACTGAACAGGTGTGTGTGTGTGTGTGTGTGTGTGTGTGTGTGTGTGTGTGTGTCTTTGTCACATGAGCTCTTTCTCTTATAAGCATCAATGTCACAATGTGCTGCTTTGCACATTTTTTTTGCTAATTTTAAATATTATTCTTTCAAATTTTAAGTTTGTCCATAAAATTCAAAGTAAAGACTGAACATGCTGTTAAGCTGAACAGGTGTGTGTGTGTGTGTGTGTGTGTGTGTGTGTGTGTGTGTGTGTGTGTGTGTGTGTGTTAAACTGAACAGGTGTGTGTGTGTGTGTGTGTGTGTGTGTGTTAAACTGAACAGGTGTGTGTGTTAAACTGAACAGGTGTGGTGTGTGTGTGTGTGTGTGTGTGTGTGTGTGTGTGTGTGTGTGTGTGTGTGTGTGTGTGTGTGTGTGTGTTAAACTGAACAGGTGTGTGTGTGTGTGTGTGTGTGTGTTAAACTGAACAGGTGTGTGTGTGTGTGTGTGTGTGTGTGTGTGTGTGTGTGTGTGTGTGTGTGTGTGTGTGTGTGTGTGTGTGTGTTAAACTGAACAGGTGTGTGTGTGTGTGTGTGTGTGTGTGTGTGTGTTAAACTGAACAGGTGTGTGTGTGTGTGTGTGTGTGTGTGTGTGTGTGTGTGTGTGTGTGTGTGTGTGTGTGTGTGTGTGTGTGTGTGTTAAACTGAACAGGTGTGTGTGTGTGTTAAACTGAGGCCGATCAGGAACTGACGGTAATCTGCTGTTTTGTTTTGCAGTCTTTGTCACATGAGCTCTTTCTCTTATAAGCATCAATGTCACAATGTGCTGCTTTGCACATTTTTTTTGCTAATTTTAAATATTATTCTTTCAAATTTTAAGTTTGTCCATAAAATTCAAAGTAAAGACTGAACATGCTTTGCTTCCTTGATGTGTTCTACTTTCATCATGGGTAAAATATTAATTTGTGCAGTAACTCTGATCGTTTGTGATTTTGGGTCTGTTGTATCCACAGAGAGGCATCAGTCGCAGTCACTGCCGGAGGAGATCATAAAGCCAAAGTCTTCGTCCTGCAGAGACCGGACCGGTAGAGCGAGGGAACCCTGACCCTTGACCCCTGACCCGGACCCTGACCTCTATCCATAACCCGAACCGATAGAGCGAGGGTACCCTGACCCCTGACTTAACCCCTGACCTCTATCCATAACCCAAACCGGTAGAGCGAGGGTACCCTGACCCCTAACTTAACCCCTGACCCTATCCATAACCCAAACCGGTAGAGCGAGGGTACCTTGACCCCTGACACGGACCCTGACCTCTATCCATAACCCGAACCGGTAGAGTGAGGGTACCCTGACCCTTGACCCCTGACCCGGACCCTGACCTCTATCCATAACCCGAACCGGTAGAGTGAGGGTACCCTGACCCTTGACCCCTGACCCGGACCCTGACCTCTATCCATAACCCGAACCGGTAGAGCAAGGGTACCCTGACCCCTAACTTGACCCCTAACTTAACCCCTGATCCCTATCCATAACCCAAACCGGTAGAGCGAGGGTACCTTGACCCCTGACACGGACCCTGACCTCTATCCATAACCCGAACCGGTAGAGTGAGGGAACCCTGACCCCTAACTTGACCCCTATCTTAACCCCTGACCCCTATCTTAACCCCTGACCCCTATCTTAACCCCTGACCCAGACCGGTAGAGCGACGGACGTTCCTCCTGCGAGCGCTGGAACTGTAGATCTTCCTCACTGACACACCATCGCCTTTAAACAGAAACTTTATAGACTTTTACCAGAGCTCTAGTATTCTGTTTTTAATGTCATTCTTGTAATGACTGTGTAGTCCTGACGGACTGTTTGTTTATATCTTTATATCTTTATAATTGGGATACCTAAAATATATATAGCCAAAAACTATTCTAGTCATTTCTGTGAGAACAAGTATTAATGCTATACCAGACAGTGACATTCTAGAGAAATGTGTGCTTCAGTGTTTATGGAGGATCATCATCTGCTCCAGCACGACTGAGCCTGTGGACGAAGATAGGGTTTATTGACTGTGGGAATAACTGGACAGGAACGCCACTGAACACCTTCCCTAACCCAAACATTGACTCCATCATCACACGACATCTGTGTCTAAATCTGATGCTCTTGTGTCTTGTTGAACATTTTGATTGTTCTTCCTCACTCAGTAAATCTGTTTCTGCACGGGGTCACAAACTGCTGAACACAATTAAAAACATCTCACTGTATGTTGTAGCATTAATATTAGTCCTCATAGAAATGACTGAAATAACCTAACCCATTAATTAGAACAGTTTAACCATGCAGTGTTGTATGAAATTCACTTTTGACAATCATTATGATAAAACTGCACATTTACTCATTGGCTCGGATTAAAGTTGCTGTTGTGTCTGTTTGCTTAAGGATCAGTTTTTCTCATTCTTCTCTCACCGCGCTGTGAATTATTAGCAGTGACACAGGATCTGCCAGTTGACGGTCTTGGTAAAAGTTCATTGCAGATTGGGTTAGCCATACATTCTGCTGTGTTAAATTAATGTCATGTTGAAACAACTGGAGTGGTCAACCTCTTTCCTCCCTTTGTAATTAGTAACTTGCTGTGATTTAACATGCCAAGAAATGTGATGAGTGAATAAACACAAGTGATGTTAACCCAGCTGTGAGCTCGTGTCTGCCACTGAATCTCCTCCATGTCCCAGAACTCAGACTGGCGCTCTTTGCTCTTAACCATTCGCAAATTAGGCTAGTGTTCCAGTGTGCCTGAATGCCATAGTGTGTGACACATTGTGTGGTGTAAATGCTAAGTTAAGTTTTTTTAAGAGCTTTTATTATCATTGTTTAAAATAAATTGCCCTTTAAAATAAACCTCTAAATATCTGAAACAGGCCACACAATTTAACTGTGGTGATTCTAATTAGGTTATAAGTTGCGAACGTTTTACAAAATACACATTGTCTCTGTGTATTTTGTCTGTCAATGCCCTGAAAAATGTTCTCGTGACTGTGACATCGAGTTCCTGAACATAATGAATGATGGGATATGTTTATCCTCTAATAGCGCTCAGAAGCGGTGTTAGCGAGAGTGTGTTAAGTGTTTATCAGACCTGGGACAGTCCAGTTGTGTTCACACACTCGCTCAAGTGTGCGACATCACGCGTGTGTGTAATGGGACAGGCCCTAGTTCCTGCTCTCTTATTTCATGCTTCTCTTTGTGCACTAACTAGGTAGTGATGGAAGTGGTGGTTTTAATGAAAGTACTTGTGAAATAAGTGCATATGCTACAGGACACTAGACGTCTCATACTGTTGGTTGTTCCTTACATTGTATCAGCTCTTATAACTGCACGTGCACAGCTAATGTTCATGAAACCAATTTTGTCAGAACGGCTGTTAGATTTCTTATTGTGTCTCAAAAAAGTATCATGCACATGTTGAACATGTATGGTTTAAAACAGCAGCACAAAATGATATCTGGTATTTGATGTCATCAGTCGTGAGTCAGCCAAACTATGTTAGACACTGTATTCATCTCAGACTGTCTGTATCTTCTTCTGTCTTTATCTGTCACACACCAGCATGCTGATTAAATGGATGTTATTGTAGGTTTGTACGGGTGATGCTCAGAGTTTTACGAGTCACGTTCCCGCTGGACTTGTCCTGTTCTCTTTCCCCGCTTGACAAGCGGCTGTTTCCCTCCAGCTGTCGAGGATCTCACTGCGCAGAGTCGGACCGGGAATGGACAGCGCTATTGCCTTTTACAGTTTACTAACCCTGCCTGCAAACCTTTCTTACATTGTGTTTAACAACCTGACTTGACAATATGGTGATGAGGACCTAAGAATTCTGCTCTTCACTTCAAGCCAAGTGACAAAAGGTACATTTTCTGTATGACTTTTCGTTTGGTCTATAAATAACTTTTCAGGAAACTCTGCATTCATAAAGAAATGTTGCATTTATTGTCTGGAGTTCCTCGTTCCCGACTGATATAAACATTGGACACGGAACATTTTCAAGCAAAAGGTATTTTAGCATCTGTTTTTATTTGTAATGTTTATGTAGGCATTCAAACATACATTTTAAAATACATTTAAAATACATTTTATTGACTAAAAGGTGTGTTATTTATCAGAGCTGAATGTGTTTTCTTAAGATGCTGAAAATGCACAATAATTGCAAGTATATTCCAAATGGAACTGAATACACTCTTTGCTTAAGAATATAATAATATCAGAGAATAGCTATTAACTTGGTAGATCATACTTATCTAGTATTGAACTTGTAGCCCTTTTGCATTCGCTGCTCAAACTTTTTTGAACACGTGCAAATAAGCTAAAGAGGAATTATCACGATCAGAAGATCTGCTGTGCTGCTTACTATATTGGAGGTATTAAACAGTGTAAAAAGAGCTGTCACAGGCTGTGTTAGTGTCCCAGGACACCATGAATGAAGTGTTCCTTTGTTTCTGAAAGGTATTTGAGGGCCGGTGCGAGCCAGGGCTAACAGCGTGCCGGCGGGGCCTGGAGGCACGCACTAGCAGCTTTTCAGCCCGACAGTGGAAACAAGGCTAATGTGGCAATAACAACACCTGTCATATAATTTCTCGGAGAAAAAAACAGATTTGTTTTCTTATGTTGACAGAATTTAAGTAGTAATATGGAATAATGTCTCTTTGTTCAACAATATGTATTGATTTGTTAATCAATGTTAAATCAATGATGTATTACTCTCCTCTTCACACAGTTTTAACTTGTCTTACTATGGACGTTTGGCGTGTAAAGTTGTGGTAATGGCTACGGTGACTCGAAACACCTCTGATAGCAATGTGGAGGCCCAGCTAATCTACGCTCTCACGCTGCCCGTGTCCTGCGCTATAATCCTAATCAACCTGCTCATAATTCTGGCCATCACCTGCAGCCGTCAGCTTCACAACTCGCAGAACTACTTCTTCGTGAGCCTGCTGGTGGCCGACCTGTGCACCGGTGTTGCTCTTCCCTTCATTCCCTGGATGGGCCTGAACCGCCCGCTCAGCTTCTCCTGCTGTCTGCTGGTGCACATTTTCCCCAACTTTCTGTTCCTGGCCTTCCTCTCTAACCTAGTACTGGTGCACTACGAGCGTTATCGGAGTATCGTGAGTCCCCTACGGCGAGGACAACTCTGGCTGCATCGGCGATTCGCTCTCGCTCTGCTAGCCGCGTGGATGCTGCCGCTACTGTTCGCTCTGTTGCCTGCCTTCGGCTGGAACAACAAGGCTATTCATGACCGGAACGGTTGTTGTCCAGAAACCAATAGCACGGCACATTCTCACTGCGTGGCGTTGTCTGGAGAGCGTTGCTGTACTTACCGTAGTGTCTTTACTAATGCTTTCATCTATTTGGAGGTGTATGGCCTACTGGCACCCGCTATCCTCTCCATTGCTGCGATGACGTGCCGTGTGCTGTGCATCACCCGAGAACAGCTGAGGGACATCCAGCGTCTGCAACGGGCCGTGGCAAATAAGGGATACAGACGGAGACTGGAGATGCGTTACGCTTGTTGTGTGGCAGCTGTTTCCTTCGCCTTCTTGGCCTGTTGGGTGCCCTACATTGTTTACACTCATATAGGCATGGAGTTTTTGCTTCGTCGGGGAGGAAAGAGCGATCGTACGGGCCACATTGTGCTGTCCTGTGTCGGGGTCGGGGGCATTGCTGTTGTGCCCCTGCTTCTGGGACTTGCCAACAGGGAGTACACAGATCCGGTCAAGAAACTGTTTCGCAAACTGCGGAACCGCTGCGGAAATACAAGTGTTCAAATGGACACTAGCCTTCGATTCTGTCGCAGCTGATGTGATTGACTTTCAATTGAAGTTTATATTTATAATGTTCATAAGATAAACTGTGATTTTGGTTTCATTCTCAAAATAAATTGGGTTGGAAACATAAAATGGTTTGGGCAATATAAACAGAGGACAAAATCAGCTGTTTTGGAACAAATGATTAAATTTGGGAGACAATAACTTTATTTATCATGCAATTTCAACTTTATAACTTTGTAGAACTTCTACATTCAAAAACAGCTATATCAGACACTGCATGAAAGGGAATATTCGAAAAACTATGATAGGGGCACTTTAAACAAAACCAACAATAATGTTTATGAATGGATTGATGCGCCGTTTACACGAAGGGAAGACGCAGATATTTCCCTGCGGTTTGGCCTCTCATTTACACGAAAACCCTGTTTTTATCACAGAAAATGATTATTTCTAAAAACTCTGGCCAAAGTGGGGATTTCTGATAATGCCAGTTATGTGTTGGCGTGTCAACTGGGAGAAACAGGGTTTTTGGTTCTCAAACGTCACATTATGCGCTAGAAATGCTTAACGCCATGTGAGCGCCCAGTTTGGCATAGTTATGATGGCGCTCGACGGCGCATTTATGCGGGTTGATTTAAATTACAACTTTTTTTGGGGGGGGGGGGGGGGGAATATTCGTTTCTCTAAATACCCGGCTATGTGTAAATGTGGCCTGAACCTGCTTTATTGAGGCTCTCAGCAGTTCAGACCTGTGCAGTAGGTTAGGAGGTAATTTGAATACAATATAAATTTACTGCTATTTTTGGAATTGTTCCCAGTGTTTTGGAACAGGTTTTCTCTCATAGACAGATGCCCTAACATTCTACGTTAGATTTTCCTGATGCCAGGAAGAATTCATTGGTTCTCGTGTAATGACCAGCAGAGCAGCCGGCTCCTCCATGCTTTGTAGAGTGATGATGTTCTGGTGTTGGTATGTAATACTTTTCTTTTCCCCAAAACATTTACCAAAAACAACTGTCTCATCCAATTCTAGAACATTGTTCCATTTTTCCAGCTTTGGAACAAGTTACTTCAAAGTGTTCTTGAGGCAACAGTGAGCTTCATTGGATGAAAGTAATTTCCTGTCATCCTCTCAACTCTTTTGTTGTGATTTCCCTAGAAAGTTTGAGATGACAAACCTGGACCTGTAGTTAGATAATCAGGCCGGTGAGGTTTGAGATTGCTGGCATTATACAGCACAAATTAACAACCAGAGGCTCAGTTGCCAAAAATG
Organism: Chrosomus eos; assembly: GCA_036326025.1. Lineage (NCBI taxonomy): Eukaryota > Metazoa > Chordata > Actinopteri > Cypriniformes > Leuciscidae > Chrosomus > Chrosomus eos. Next base: position 43,352,991 of record CM070828.1, read on the forward strand.
GTAAAAGTACTAGAACAAGAAAAAGTACTTGAGTAATAAAATAATTACATGAGGAAGATTGTAGTCAATGCAAAGACGGGAAAAATGCAAATGGATAATTTATTCAGATCTAATAAAGCTTCAGCTCGAGCAGTGATGAATTACGTAAGTTCAAAACATATTCAAGAGGAACATCTCATCCTGTCAATCATAACTCATGTACTTTCAAGTGGCTGTTATAAGTTTTATGGCTATAAAAGTCACTGTTACTGTCTTAACTCTGAATAAAGAATAACATTTTAAATAAATCCAGTAATGTAAAGTAGTAGGCGGAGTGTAACAAACGAAAAGTACGTTGTCATTAAATTGAGTGTTAAAAAATAATACATATATGAATGCAAATCAAGTCACCATTATTTATATAGTGCTTTTTACATTACAGATTGTTTTAAAGCAGCTTTACAGTGATAACAGAAATATAATGCAACAAAGATTGTTTCTGCTGTACTGCAGATCTAGAAGAAAATAGTGACATAGTCCAGCTTAAGTAAGTTCAGTGATGGGTCATTTCTGTTGTAAAAAAAATATATTAATTTAGTTCATTTATATATATATATATATATATATATATATATATATATATCCGCTCTGGGTCCTCGTCTAGCTCAGTTCAGTTTTCATATAATGGTGTCAATGCAGGCAGAACAATAATATTGTTGAATATTAGGCCAGTGGTAAGGAACCGAAAGTCAAAGTGACAGAATGGAGAAAACGCCGGTATGGAGACAGGTTTGTTGAGGATCAGTGTCGATTGCTGTCGTGTCGATGAGGCCTTCGATGAGAGTCTAGTTGACACAATCTCTGCTGACACTTCAGGGATGTGTTGTGGTCCTGTCAAGGCACGGGTCCACCATCTGATCTGGATACGGCCCGGGTCCGGCTGACTACATCATGTGTTGTGGTCCTGTCAAGGCACGGGTCCACCATCTGATCTGGATACGGCCCGGGTCCGGCTGACTACATCATGTGTTGTGGTCGTGTCTAGGCACAGGTCCACCATCTGATCTGGATACGGCCCGGGTCCGGCTGACTACATCATTTGTTGTGGTCATGTCTAGGCACAGGTCCACCATCTGATCTGGATCCGGCCCGGGTCCGGCTGACTACATCATGCGATGTGATCGTGTCTAGGCACAGGTCCACCATCTGATCTGGATTCGGCCTGGATCCGGCTGACTACATCATGTGTTGTGGTCCTGTCAAGGCACGGGTCCACCATCTGATCTGGATACGGCCCGGGTCCGGCTGACTACATCATGAGTTGTGGTCGTGTCTAGTGTCAGGTCCACCATCTGATCTGGATACGGCCCGGGTCCGGCTGACTACATCATGCGTTGTGATTGTGTCTAAGCTCAGGTCCACCATCTGATCTGGATACGACCCGGGTCCGGCTGACTACATCATGTGTTGTGGTCATGTTTAGGTACAGGTCCACCATCTGATCTGGATATGGCCCGGATCCGGCTGACTACATCATGTGTTGTGGTCATGTTTAGGCTCAGGTCCTCCATCTGATCTGGATACAGCCCGGGTCCGGCTGACTACATCATGTGTTGTGATTGTGTCTAAGCTCAGGTCCTCCATCTGATCTGGATACGACCCGGGTCCAGCTGACTACATCATGCGTTGTGGTCATGTCTAGGTGCACTAAGAGACTAACATTAGCGTAGATGCCATTCTTCTGATGAGGTACGAGTACATCGGGTGTTATAGGAAGTGTTACCAGTTCCGGCTGACCTAGTTTATGCAGTCTAACAATCATTTAACTGATTTGAATAATAGAAATTTGGTAATGTTCTATGTGAATGCCAGGTTAAAGAGATGTGTTTTTATTCTAGATTTAAACTGACAGTGTGAGTCTGCTTCTCGAACAATGCAAAGTGTAGGTGCTAAATATCAACTGACTAGAATTTTGAAATTGCAATAAAACTGAAGGACTATAATGTGTTTAGGTCTCGCTCAAGTACTGGGGAGCTAAACCATTTAGTGCTTTGTAAGTAATTAGCAAGAATTTCAAATTTATGTTGACAGAACCTAAAATGGTCATATTTCCTGGTTCTGGTAAGAACTCTAGCGGCTGCGTTTTGGGTCAGCTGTAGTTTGTTTATTATGCGTGCAGGGCAACCACCCAGTAGAGCATTACAATAATCTAGCCTTGAGGTCATGAATGCATGAACTAACTGCTCCACATTTGCCATTGAGAGCATATGTCGTAATTTAGATATATTTTTAAGATGGAAGAATGTGGTTTTACAGATGCTACAAACGTGGCTTTCAAACGAAACATTGGTATCAAAGAGCACACCCAGGGGCCTGTACCATGAAGCCGGTTTAGGTGGCTAGCCAGCTATGTTTCAGCTTAGTTTCCGCCAACCCTGGGTTTTAGGTACTATGAAAGTAGCTCGGCTTTAATCGGTGTTCGTTGCTATGGTATCTAACGCTGCACGGCTAACCTGCTCCGGGGCAGGTTAAGTTCTGGATTCGAGATCTCAGACTGAAGTTTGACCAATCAGCTGTGAGCAAAGAAACATATAGGTGACGTAACTAATTCCCAGTGTTGGTTGCAATTGCTTTACATTTTCTTTCAAATCCTGTGGGCATCTCAGCGCAAACTGTTAGACGAGCACATCGTAGAGAAAGAGTTTTAGCCGGACAAAATCCCCTTGCCTTTCCTGATAGTTACTTGTATCAAAGATACAGATTTTCTGCGGAAGGAATATCTTATCTTTGCGAACTTCTTGAGCCGCACATAAATAATTTAACACGTCGAATTCATGCACTTACTGTACCATAAATGGTATTGCGTTGCGTTTTTTTTTGCAAGTGCTTGCATACTTGCACGCAATCGCAACACGCAAACATACTTGCGGCGATGCACAGAATCTAAGAGAAAACACGGTTTGTCGAACCATTCGCAAGGTGGTCCTCGCTCTGCAGGAGTACATTAATAGTTTAATAGTGTTCATTTATTGACCATGTCCATAAGAGGGTTTTTATAAAATTGCCGGTAATATTGATAGGGTGACATCACGTTTTTTTTTTCTTTCAAAAAGCAAATTTCACAAATGTACTATACAATACAGTACATGTTAAGCATTATTTTAATTTTTTTTTATTCGGTTAATTTTATGATAGGATTCCCTATAGAGTCATTGGAGCAATAGCCTGCACACATGTTGCAATCTCCACTTCTCTAGGAGAACATGAGGCAGATTATGTTAATAGAAAGTCCTTTCACAGCCTTAATGTTCAGGTAGAGATTATGTGAACATGTGAAATTATTATTTTCTGTGAGATGAATCTTTAAATTAATAGTAAAATTAACAGATAACAATCTACTTTCCGTGAGTATGTTTTGTCAGCGCTTTGAGGAAAGCTAGTTAAATTTGGTACAGTACAAAACACTGTTAATTTGAATTGGGACAGCAAAACCTACACAATAACCCCCTATCATGACCCTCATTTTTCAGTAAAACCATAGTAAAAGTTAGAGATGATCTTTGGCATCCTTAAGGCACGTTTCAACGGTCTTCGGCGCTTAAGAGTCACCAGAGTGCACAATATAGCCACCATAGAAAGGAGCCAGAACCACCACAGAAAGCTTCTCCACGATGAAACTGACCCAAACACACGACCACTCAGCTGGTGCAAATGTAGTTGCAATCACCATACAATATTACACTTAATAAAAGCACATTGAAACTGCAGATAGGTCTCAAACTGTTTTATTGGTTTTGTGGGATGGGGGGAGAAAGAAAGCAATAGGTTGCATTAATAAATATTCATGCTAAAGTGTTACTTGGTTAAATAAGTTCACATACTGAGATCAGTTTAATCTAGCTGTTGCATTTATTTTTTAAATGTGGAGCCTCCTCAGCTCGCAGTCAGGCTCCTTTAGTGTACAGTCTAGCTCTATAGGCTCCTTTAGTGTGCAGTCTAGCTCTATAGGCTCCTTTAGTGTGCAGTCTAGCTCTATAGGCTCCTTTAGTGTGCAGTCTAGCTCTATAGGCTCCTTTAGTGTGCAGTCTAGCTCTATAGGCTCCTTTAGTGTGCAGTCTAGCTCTATAGGCTCCTTTAGTGTACAGTCTAGCTCTATAGGCTCCTTTAGTGTGCAGACTAGCTCTATAGGCTCCTTTAGTGTGCAGTCTAGCTCTATAGGCCCCTTCTGTAGAGGGCCCTGACTGAGTCTGTTTCCACCTGAAACATAATTCCACCACAAACATGATCATTACAAGTTTTTGGGAGGCTAATCAACTCACAAAAAGTTCCTTGACAAACACCTGTAATATATGTCAAGGGTTTTGAATCCTTACCTTGTTCACATTTCTTTTGAAGCCTGTTGAGGTAGAGGCTTCAGTTTCTGGGTCAGGTTGTGAAAAGTCCTACAATAAAAGAGATGTGTAACTTGGGCCAGTTCCTGTTTTATGCCACACATTCAAATGTTTGCCTTAATAAAAAGCCCAGTGCATTCACCTCAGCAACTGTCCCAGAACACAGATAGAGTGTCTTCATCATTTCCTCCTCCCTGATAAATAAAAGTAGGCCAATATGTTTCTCGTATTCTGTCTGCTGCATACTGACCTCTCATTTCCCTGTACTGCAGAACATACAGTCAGCCATATTTAAAACTTAATATAGTAATGTATCGCACACGTACCCAGTGTTACTTACTTAGAGGAGCCAGCACCAGGGTCAGATTGTACAGCACCTGTAATCATCCATAATCGGCCGTCCTTTATTCCTATCAGAGCCAACTCAGTGTATTCTGGAGGAGTGGCCCTCCACTGGTTTTCTGAATTTCACTCTTTTTTCAGTTTGCCTCAAACAAGTGTTAATAAAATAATAATAAAAAGGTTGTGTGTAAATACTTACTAGGCTACTTTGAATTATAATTTTATATTTTGTCTTTATCAGCTGCCAAGAACGTTTGGAGTTGCATCTAAAAATCAATGAATATTAATCTTTAGTAGTATATACATGCACATTTTTTTATATATTATAAAAATATAGGCTATATTTCACACACACATACATGCATAGCCTATACATCATTTTACATGAATAAAGAACGTATTTATTTAGCTTACAAATTAACACAATCAGCAATCTTTCTCCAACAGTCTTCTCTTGCTTTGGCAGCAGAGACCGTATTGTTTCGAGCTTGTAATACATATTTAAATTCATCGTAATTCTGAATGATTATCTCTTGCTCCTCTGCGTAAAGAAAATATCGCTCTCACTCTATCCATATCGAACGCGATTGGTTGTTTGGTGCCAACGTCACTTTGGTATGTGCACGCGCTCGTGGAGTAATCATAGCTTTAGATCAAAGCCTGAGTTGACAGAGAAAGTTGATGAGCTGCGTCATGGTACCAATAAAGCCTGATTGCATCGGCTTGGTTTTGTCAACTCAAAACTAATCCTGTAACTCCGAGTTTGTTCAGCTACCTTCATGGTACAGGCCCCAGGAGAGAGAGTATTGAGGGCGGCTTCTGTCAAATTGAGTGATTTATTGCCATCATAAAGCCCCTCCCCTACCCATTTATGGCCTGGGTGGGATTTTCCCACGTTAGCCCCGCCCCTTTCCCCGCCCACTTCCGGGTATGTCATGTGACCGTGGGAATTCCCTAGACTCAGCCCCTCATCCCCCCCCCCCCAACCCCTCCCTTAGGGGTGTGAACATCTGTAGAGTTGTGGGGTGGGGGTGTCACCCCCACGATTACTAGCTCTTAATGTGAAAATGTTCAAAAATGATAAAAAACATTCAAAACAATCTTTTTTAAGAAGGATGACAGAGTCAGAGATGAGTTTAGTGTTTTTTATTAAAGACTTTTTCATACACTTTAAAACAATGTGTTAAAAAGTATATATTTTTTCTTAAAGTACTCAAAAAATGTGTTAGTGTTATTACATCAAATAGTTGTGCTTTGTAACATGGTTAAATGTTAAAATGTCATTTAAAAACGTTTTTCAGTAAAACGAGTTTTTTTTTTTACCTTAAAATGGTTAAAACTGTTTCAAACACAGCATAATATTTAAACTATATGTTTAAAATCATTTTCAGTAAAACAAGTTAAAGAGTTTTTTTACCTTAAAATTATTAAAACTGTTTCAAACACAGCATAATATTCAAACTATATGTTTAAAACATATTAAAAAAAGACCTTACGTTTTTTACAAACCGTTTTGTTGAATAAAGAACACGAGTTAACCAGTTCGCTGTTTAAAGATGTGTAAAAGTGAACAGAGTGCATCTTCTCCAAAGTTGAGAGATTTTCAAGTAATCTCCGGGGGAGCATAGCGAAAACACATCTGCTTACATGAAAGATCTGACCAGAAATGACGATCTGAAAGAGCGTTCTGAGCCACACGCAGACTCCTCCCACGACACGCCTTCCACAGCGTAAGCGTGGGAAATACAACAAGCGTCACACATACGTCACACACACACGCACATAATGAAAGAGTCCACCTCCGCCGCGGTCTATTTAAAAAGGAGCTCACGTTCTGCGGGGGAATACTTGTGATTTTTTATTCAACTAGAAACTATGGCTTCTGCAGCACCCAAAACTCCTGAGAGATGCCTTGATGAGGTTATGGAGGATTTAACATTGGCTCCGCGAAAAAAAATACATGGACCGCCACTAACACGATTTCTCCACGAGATGGCGGACCACGTGAAGTACACTTTTCACCTGTCTGGAGGAAGGGCGTGCGCGTACGAGTTTGACAAAGACATGCGTGAAGTCAGACTCTTGAACGTTGATGACGATGATATGTTCACGTGGAATACTTCTGAAGACCCTGATTTGGTTTTCACAGAAAGGGATTGGATACTATTTTACACAAAAGTGTGGAGAGACTTGAAAGACGGCGGTGATGTCCCTCTTTTCATCGGCGAGTGGCAAGGATTATCAGCTGGTACGAGATACCGGATCCTCGCGGATAATGCCAACAAACATCCTGACGACTACATATACATTTTATGCAGTGATTTCGCGTCGGGTGCATCAGAATGCACATGGCCCATTGTGGAGGCCGAACATTTGAAATACTACGATTTAAAATTTATGTTTCAATGGAAAGACCTATCCGTATTGGAGGAAATTTTTTCTAAGATCATGCAGTTCTTTAAATGGAGTGACGCGTATGATAGATACAAGGCTGTCAAAGTCAAACTGTTTCATCCTGATTGGTGCACACCTGCAAGGAGGGGCGTGTATATAGCACCGCCTACACTCTACAAACATTAATACCCGCCCACACTGCCATTCTGTCTCAAACACTCAACATGTCTCAAGAGGATATCACAACCCCGTTCTCTCCTAACGGATCTATTGATGGTTACGGAGCAGATGGATTATCAGATGCTATTAATGGATATCCTCAGAAGAGCATCGAATGGCTAAATAAATTTTGTACTGATCTCGGATATCACAACCTGTCTTTCCTCACAAACTACGCGGGCGCTGAGCGTGCAGCTGCAGTGGCTGCTGATGAACCAATCAACGACGCCCCGGACACCACCGGCGACGCGCCGGACGGATGCCTTGGCGATACTGGCCACCGGATTATTAAAGCAGTCGTCACTGTCATATTGGAATATCTGATTGATAAGCAAATGAAGAAAGACTGCGTTGGATGTACCGTAGACCACCCATCCCAAACAAGACATTCGTGTCTGTTTGAGCCTGCTGCTTATTATTTTTATGGTTGTTTTGATGAGATCAACCTGAAACTTCTTCAGCCAGACTTGAAAAAGATCTTGGCTAAGACTTTGAAACTGTGTGGAATAACGACTCATCTGCAAAGAATCCAGGGGTCTATCGAGACGATTTTGTTTGAGCTCAAAGATGAAATGTACATAGTGGAACGCCTGGGGTGTATCAGACAGAAGCTGATCGACGAGAGCTGTGAACAGATCGTGTACAATGCTGTAGACACCTGGAAACTTGCTGATGCTGAAAACGCCGACTCTACCTGCGTGTGATGATGGGGAATTCCTGTGCCTCCTGGATCACCAAACATTTCTTTAAATCACATATTAAACGTGAAATATCAAAGCTGTTGTACATTATTATTGATGATCATACGTCAAATGCCGACGTGACTGCGGATAATACGGGTCTAACGAAATTAATGTTTCAAATGAACACTGTGCGTAGATTATCGAGTGACTGGAATAATATGTTGAATATATCTGTAAACAAAGATGCATGTATAATTGTCAAAAACATTCTCGAACTCATGCCTGAATGCAAGGAATCTCTTAGAATAGGAAATATTGTATGTCTTTGCACGTATGTAACAGATGTCTGCAAACTGTTAAGAAAAGAGCACCAGGATGTTTGTAAAATTATTGATATTATGACCGAATACATGTTGGAGAAAAATTTTGAAATGTGTGTGCATTTTATTTTGATGTTTGGATTCAACATAATTAAACCTGTGTATGTTGTAACCCTATACTTTTTTCTATTCTGAAATAAAAATTAATAAATGTTCCTGAAATAAAAAAAAACTTTATTGTTTGTTGATTGTAAAAAAAAAAAAAAAAAAAAAAAAAAAAAAACTGACCAACGACGTTGTATGTTTCATTATTTTCTGAAATAATAATAGATAATCCTGAAATAAAACTGAACAACATTACATGTGTTTCATTATTGTCTGAAAAAACTCGTAGTGTCGACATGGCAGAGCTAATGAAGAAAATTTACTACGACCCTGCGAATTCTGGTGCTTTGGGGGGTAAAAACAGATTAAAACGGGCTGTGTTACAGCAATACAATGTAAAACTATCTGATAAAGAGGTGTCTGATTGGCTCTCCAGTCAAGACACATACACTCTACATCGTACTGCACCAATAAATTATAAACGAAACCGTGTGATGGTGTATGGAAAAAATCACCAATTTCAGGCCGATTTAGTTGACATGTCGGAATTCTCACAACAGAACAATAATATTAAATACATAATTACGGTTATCGATATTTTCAGTAAATTCGCTTGGACACGCGTACTGAAAAATAAGACGGGGCCGGAAGTGACTAAAGCTTTTCTATCTATTTTGAGAGAAGGCCATATACCTGCAAAATTACAAACAGATAAGGGTACAGAGTTTTTCAATAAGCATTTTCAACAGTTGATGAAAAAATACGGTATACACCATTTTGCAACAGCCAGTGATCTAAAGGCAAGTGTGGTTGAAAGATTTAATAGGACTTTAAAATCACGTATGTGGAGGTTTTTAACAGCTGTAAATTCCAAACGTTACTGTGATATATTGCAAGATCTGACAGAGGGGTATAATTCCAGTTATCACAAATCCATTAAAATGCGCCCGTTGGATGTGAATAAAGAAAATGAAGATGTAGTGTTTAATAATTTATACGGGAAAATACGTAAAGAGACACCCAAATTTAAATTCTCAATTGGTGATGTTGTGAGAGTCTCTAAAGTCCGAGGTATATTTACTAAGGGGTATGAGCAGAATTATACAGAGGAATACTTCACCATAACTGCATGCATTCCACGTACCCCACCCGTCTACCGATTACAAGACTTCGATGGGGAATTTATCGATGGGTGTTTTTATGAGGAAGAACTACAAAAAATTATTGTTAGTGATGATAAATCATTTAAGATTGAGAAGATTCTGCATAAACAAAAACGAGGAAAAGTCACGTACGTTCTAGTCAAATGGTGGGGATGGCCCTCCAAATTTAACAGTTGGATAGCTGAAAAACAGGTGCTGGATCTGCAGGGCCCGTTAAAACCATAGAGAATTCATGACAGATGTCATTAAATAATAACCATGGCTGAGGAAGGATTCTACGTCACGCTCCCATGCAACGCATCGATGAACATCTACCCCGATAACAATATATCTAATTACAGAACTAGATTGGCTAGAAATATAAATTTAAAAGGTCTGTGGGAGGTGGCATTGGTCGAATTTGAATATCCATTGACATGGTATACATTTAATGAGGATGACGCAGTTTTCATTATTGTTTGTGAACAACGTGTACTACAGAATAACTACGAGCTTGATGATGTAAGGGGTGATACGTTTCAGAATGCTCTAAAATTATCAACGAGTCGGAATACATTAAAATGTGGGTATTTTGAGGATGTACCCATTTTGCTCAGGGATATAAATGTCTCTCTCCCCAGAGGGTACGTCTCGCCTACGACCGTATAAAGAATAAGGTGTTTCTGAAAGCACCTCACAGGACTTCGTTGACATTTTATGGCAAACTAGCGATCATCCTGGGTTTAAAACCGGGGGTTTCTATAGAAACTGTAAACAGTTCGGATGAACATCAAGACACACACATCACATATGCTCCATACCAGGCTGATATAAGAGCCGGATTCTACACACTATACGTATACACGGACATAATAGACTATCAATCAGTTGGTGATGCATATGTACCTTTATTAGCAACTGTATATATAGATGGTGAAACTAACAATACAGTCAGTGTCAGATACGACAAAGCTCATTACGTACGGGTTAATAAGAGCAGCATCACAGAAATCTCTGTTGATGTAAAAGACGATTTAAACCAGGACGTGCGTTTCACCTACGGAAAGGTTGTTACCAAACTGCATTTTAGACCTGTGAAACATCAACCGTTTTAAAATGTCTTATCACGCTCCGTACAAAGCGGATCCCGAACGCTACATATCATACTACAGGGCTCAGGCCGGTAATGGGCTTCCGGGGTACGCTGGGGGAGGGGTTATGTACGGGTCCGGATTTGCTTCAGGGATTGGTGGACTTTTTAAAGGTCTTTTTCGAATGGCTCTACCTTTTTTTAGAAGGGGGTTCAGTATAGCAAAACCGCATTTAAAGTCAGCAGCTAAAAACATAATGAGTGATGTTGTCACCAGTGCTCTAACAAAGTCTTATAATAATAATAATTAAAATGGACAGGAGGGCCATGGCATGATGGTAATGTCACGTAAACCTCCAGGTACCCGTATGAGAAGAGGGCGTGCCCTTGCTGTAAAGAAGACTAGACGCTCTAGCAAAACACGCTCAGTTACAAAAAGCAAGCGAAGAACTAGCACGAAACGGCTGAAAAGATCTACAAATTTAAAAAGACGGGGTATCACTATTTTCTAAAACATGTCTCTTTTACACTGTATGTCTGACGAGTGCATTAAATCAGAGCTGGATCTGTTTACGCTCCCTTTGACACAAACAGCTATTGAAAAAAATACATATGTGGAGATAACTCCAGTGTCAGCTTTAACAGATTCGTCCCCCATCGAATTCTTCATAGCGGGGGCTGGTGAAGATTACACAGATCTGAATAACACTCTGCTATATACAAGCATTAAAATAACTCTTCCGGATGGAACGGATATTCCTCAAGGAGCTCCAACGGGTTTAATTAATTATCCCGGATCGACAATATTCTCTCAGGTCGATGTCTCTTTAGGCGATCGTCTAGTGTCTCATAGTTCCAACACATATCCCTACAGGTGTATCATAGAAGCCCTCATTAATTACGGAAAAGACACTCTCGAGAGTAACTTTTCAGCAGGTTTATTTTACAAAGATTCTTCAGCGGACATAGATGCTACAGATCCTGGAGGGGCAAACGCGGGGTTAACAAAGAGAGCAGCGTTCACAAACGCCAGTAGCGTTGTAGAGCTACTAGCACCAATTCACAGCGACATCTTCTTTCAATCGAAGTTGTTATTGAACGGTGTGGATATACGGGTTCGTTTAACTCGTGCGAAAGACGCATTCTGTCTGATGCGTAATGATGCCATCGATTATAAGCTTAATATACTATCGGCTTCGCTTTTTGTGAAAAGAGTCACCGTATCCCCGGCAGTGCGCTTGGGGCATGCGCAAGCTCTTCTCTCGACCACTGCTAAATACCCCATAGACAGAGTGTGTGTAAAAAAATTTCTCAGTACCAGCAGGTGCACGTGTATCTAACCATGAAAATCTCTTCCTCGGGACGCTGCCGAAATCTATCATTTTGGCCATGACGGAAAACACAGACTTTTCCGGTGCTTACGACAAAAACCCTTTTGCCTTTAAACATTTTCATCTTGAATTTCTTACGTTGACCTGTGATGGACAGCCGATCCCTTCACGCCCCCTTCAACCGGAATATAATAACGGGTCTGCCGTGAGAGAGTTTTATCAGTTAGTGACAGCCACAGGCCGACATCTAAAGAATCAATCTATGGTCATAGATCGTGAAGATTTCCTGCACGGATACACCCTATATGCGTTTAACCTGACACCCGACGAGGAATGCGGTCAACACGTTTCGTTGATTAGAGGACCAAGATGGCGCCGCGGATGGCTGCCTCGGTGCGGAGCTCTCCAGTTATTGTGTTGTTTTTGTTTGTTTGTCCTGTGTTTAGTCATTATTTTCCTATCAGCTTCACCAAAGACGAACTACTGGACATTAGGAAACACACACCAGATAACTTTTCTACAGTTTTTGATAATTCAGACGTTTTGCTGGACATTCTCGTCGGAGGGGCAGCGCTGTTGTTCAAACGCGCGCTCAAACGCAAACGAGGAAAGCGAGCGGGCGCGCTGGTGAAACTCCGCGAGCGCGGCCTGCGCACTGCACTCCCTAGTATTCATCTTGCGAATCTCCGATCCCTTCCTAACAAAATGGACGAACTTCTCCTCCTCACCCGGATTAACAAGGATTTTTTAAACTCTGCTGCTCTGTGCTTCACTGAAACCTGGCTAAGTGAAGCCATACCGGACAACGCAATACATCTGCCGGGCTTCCAGCTGTTCCGAGCGGATCGCATCGCGGAGCTAACGGGGAAGACGAGAGGTGGTGGATTGTGTTTCTACATTAACGAAAGTTGGTGTTCAGATGTAACAACACTGAAGAAGATGTGCTCTCCTAATTTAGAGGCGATCTTCATAAACTGTAAACCTTTCTACTCGCCACGGGAGTTTTCCTCTTTCATTCTCGTGAATGTTTACATCCCTCCAGACGCGTGCGTGAGCGCGGCACTACAACAGCTGGCTGAACAAATAGCCGAAACGGAACAAAGGTACCCAGACTCTCTTTTAATAATTCTAGGGGATTTTAACAAAGCAAATCTTTCCCGTGAACTTCCAAAATACAGACAGCACGTTACATGTCCCACAAGAGACAGTAATATACTGGACCACTGTTACACCACAATAAAGAATGCGTATCACTCCGTTCCACGAGCAGCTTTGGGGCTCTCTGATCACTGTTTGGTTCATCTTATACCGACCTACAGGCAGAAACTGAAATCAGCTAAACCTGTAATAAGGACTGTAAAAAGATGGACTAATGAAGCAGAGCAGGATCTACAGGCCTGCTTCGATTGCACTGATTGGACTGTTTTTGAAGCTGCTACCAACGATCTGGATGAGCTCACAGATACTGTTACATCATATATCAGTTTCTGTGAGGATACATGCATTCCTACCAGGACATTCTTATCATTCACCAATGATAAACCATGGTTTACTGGGAAACTCAAACAGCTTCGTCATGCCAAAGAGGATGCTCACAAAAGTGGGGATAAAATCTTGTATAACCATGCCAAGAACAGACTGACAAAGGAGATCAGAGTTGCTAAAAGAGCCTACTCTGAAAAGCTGAAAAACCAGTTTTCATCCAACGACCCATCATCAGTCTGGAATGGCCTGAAGAACATCACCAATTACAAGTCACCATCCTCCCGATCTGTGGACAATCCACACCTGGCTGATGATTTAAACTCATTTTACTGCAGGTTTGAAAAGCCCTCATTCACACCTCTCACCGGCTCTGACCTGCAGTTCACACATCCACCATCACCTCCTACACCCCCTCCTCTCCCCCCTCCTGCCATCCAACCTGAGCTTAAGGTCTGTGTGGAGGACGTGAGCCGAGTCTTCAAAAAACAGAAGACTAGGAAAGCCTCAGGCCCAGACGGCATCTCGTCTGCTTGTCTAAAAGCCTGCGCTGACCAACTGGCCCCGGTCTTCACGCAGATCTTCAACAGATCATTGGAGCAATGTGAAGTTCCCTGCTGCTTCAAACGCTCCACTATCATTCCGGTCCCCAAAAAAACCAAAATCACTGGACTTAATGACTACAGACCTGTCGCTCTCACGTCCGTGGTCATGAAGTCGTTTGAAAGACTGGTGTTGGCCCACCTGAAGGACATCACTGGACCCCTGCTGGATCCTTTTCAGTTTGCTTACAGAGCAAACAGGTCTGTGGATGATGCAGTCAACATGGGACTGCATTATATCCTGCAACATCTCGACAGACCTGGGACTTATGCAAGGATCCTCTTTGTGGACTTCAGTTCGGCCTTCAATACCATCATGCCTGATCTACTCACAGACAAACTGACCCAGCTCTCCATTCCATCCTCGATCTGTCAGTGGATCTCCAGCTTCCTGACGGACCGGCAGCAGCTCGTGAGACTGGGGAAACACACATCCAGGACTCTCACCACCAGCACTGGCGCCCCCCAAGGGTGCGTTCTCTCCCCACTGCTCTTCTCCCTGTACACTAACGACTGCACTTCTAAAGACCCCACTGTCAAGCTCCTGAAATTTGCAGACGACACCACTGTCATCGGTCTCATCCGAAACGGTGACGAGTCTGCTTACAGACTGGAGGTTGAACAGCTGGCTGTCTGGTGCAGTTATAACAACCTTGAGCTGAACACGCTCAAAACAGTGGAGATGATCGTGGACTTCAGGAGGAACAGCCCAGCACTCCCCCCACTCACCATCATGAACAGCACTGTGGAAGCAGTGGAGTCATTCAGGTTCCTGGGCACTATCATCTCTCAGGACCTGAAGTGGGACAATCACATTGACTCCATTGTGAAAAAGGCCCATCAGAGACTGTATTTCCTTCGCCAGCTGAGGAAGTTCAACCTGCCACAGGAGCTGCTGATTCAGTTCTACTCAGCCGTCATCGAGTCTGTCCTATGCACTTCCATCACTGTCTGGTTTGGTTCAGCTACCAAATCAGACATCATGAGACTACAGCGGACAGTCCGGACTGCAGAGAGGATCATTGGTGCCCCCCTGCCAACCCTCCAGGACCTGTACTCTTCCAGAGTGAGGAAGAGAGCAGGTAAAATCATCACAGACTCCACTCACCCTGGACACCACCTGTTTGAACTGTTACCGTCAAGACGGAGACTCAGATCACTGGCCACAAGAACATCTCGGCACAGGAACAGTTTCTTCCCACAGGCCATTTCCCTCCTGAACAGTTAACATATCTCCCAAGGCATATGCCTTTAAGTGCAATACCCCCACTGTTTAGTGCAATATCTCCTAAACTCAGGTTATTTATATTTATATTTATTCATACTATTCAAAATACTGTATATATGTTCATAATCCGAAAATGTTTATTCTGACTAAACCCAACCGTGGCCTTATATTTTATATTTTATAGTATTTTCATATATATATATATATATTTTTTTTTATAATTTTATTTTTAGATTTTGTATTACTGTTTCTTGTTGTATTTGTATCTGTATATGTGCACTGGAAGCTTCAGTACCAAAGAAAATTCCTTGTGTGTGCAAGCACACTTGGCAATAAAGCTCTTTCTGATTCTGATTCTGATTCTGATTAGATCAGGAAATATTAGATTAGAAGTACGTTTCAGAGTACCCCTCCCACATCCTGTTAATATTTTAATATATTCAGTTTTTGATTCAATTATAGAGATATCAAATCGGAGACAGGTGTTCGCAGATCACTACTGAAATGAACACTGTGCAACTGACGGGGTTGATGGATAAAATTTCCTGTAACACAAATTTTTTAGGTGTACTACCGAGCGATTACCTACCCAAAGAGCCTTTAAAGGATATACCGTGCATGCTAATTTCGAATACACAGGCTTCAGACGAACCAGGAGAACACTGGATCGCTATATACATACGTCGAGATGGCGTCGGCTGTTTTTTTGACAGCTTTGGTAACACACCAGATGCACATTGTTTTCCTGCATCTTTTCATAACTTTCTAAAAAACAATTCTACAGTCGTTCAGTACTCAGACAAGCAAGTTCAAGATTATGCTTCCGACACCTGTGGACAACATTGTGTGTTTTTTTCTGTATTATATATCAAGAGGCTATGAATATGAGAATGTTATAAAAATGTACCATAATGATTTGTTAAAAAATGACATCATGGTCTCTCTCTTTGTGAAAAAATTGAAACCTAGTCTCTGTAACGGTAAAACATTTAAATGCATTCAGTGTGTACAGTCTGGCAAAACATTTCAGGTGTATTAATGTGTGGTGTGATGTATTGTTTATGTGTGTGATGAATAAACAAACTTGTAAAACAGATTAAACGTTTTCTTTTCTTTATTGACATCAGATGTTAGTATACAGCTTAAAAATACAGTTACATAATTATGATATACACAGATTTACATCCAATAATATTTGTAAAACAGATAAACATTTCCAATTATACCGATACAAAAAATTGCTAAAAATGTAACCATTGTTTAGTGTCTAATGCAGGCGATTTAAATACATCTGTATCCGGTGTGTCTGAAGGGATGTGTGGTGATGTGTTACGACGTCTTTGTTTTTTCAAAGACTTTGTCGGTACATCTCCAAAACTATCCCCTGTTGTTTTTTTTTTTAAGTGAATCAATCATTCGTTTAACATGTTGGTTACTTATTGTTGAGTAAGGTATGTTTAAAGAGGAAAACGCATCCAAAAATTCACTCCATCCTGTTGGCCTACGTTCATCGCGTATCATTTGAGGCATTGTTACGCTTTTCAACAGGTCAAGCATATGAGATCCTGCAATGATTTTCCCTTTATAAACAAATTCTCCGGTGTCTGTCCATGAAGACAACTGCTTGGACTTAGACATTTTATCTAAAATGTATTTTACATTTTTCAAGCTTCTCCGAGACACATTGTTTAGCACCTCTGATACGATTACGTCTTCAGTGCCGGTCTCAGTCCTATCAGCTACACTATGAGAGGTGACAGGTGCCTCTTCATTTTCACCCTCCTGACTCGGCACTGTCAGCGTTAAAGTGCTGCTATCCAGATCGTTATGCTTTGACACAGAGAGAAACCTCTGTAACATATGTGTGTATAGTTTTGCTTTTTCATGTGTGTCCAGATCATGTCTCTGTAATATCTCTCTTATAGATGAATCCAAGTTTTCCTCCACGGCCTTATGGATATTTTCACGCGGCGGTACATTCCTTAGTCTATCTAATTGATGCTTTGGCACAAGATACAATTTTTCAGTATGCTGCATTTTTTTTCTCCTCAGATTCAGTTTCTAGTTAACAAATTAGTTATGAAAGGTAGTGCCACAGATAAAACAGGTAGTAAAAACCCTCCTTTTTGGTTAATCATACGTCTTTTTCTTGCGATATTGATCTTTTTATTAGCAACGTATTTTATTACCGTCTTTCTCCTTTTTAAAGAGCCGTGCTGTTTTGCAGTTAGAGGGATCTTACCGTGAAGAATATTGAGGGCCACTTCACATAGAGCCAGTATGAGCTCGTCAGGTGCTGAATTCAGAATAACCTTTCGCTGTTTGGGTGAGCTCTTGTATAATAACTTTAAAAGGTACAGATTTCTGGAAAGCCTCGAAGTCATTTTAAACTCCTTTCTGGACGTAGACCACAGGATAGTCAGACAGTAAATCAGTTCTGAGTCTAAATCTTTCAGGTGTCTGTGTTTTATAATCTATTAGCAGGTAGTTGAAAGGAAGACTAGTTGCATCTTGGTAGGCTTCAATAAAAAACTTTGTATTACCGGGAAACATCTGACGACCCAAAACACCAATCTGGTGCTTATCTCGAGGGTTTTTAAATATTATTAAATAATTAGAGTTAAGCCCTATTGTTCTGGTAGATTTACCCTGAAAAAATAGATTCTGTATCAGTAGCAAACAACTCATATTTTTGTGATGTACATATTGTGTAAATATCTTCTCGACTTCAGAATTGGACGCTGCTTGGCCCATAACATCATCCAAAATTAATAGGGATCTCTTACCAGGAGGGAATAATGAATCATCATCCAATTTCTTTGGGATGTTTTCAATGAATTTAATATCAAAAGCATGTAACAATTCATCGTATAAAGATTGCCAACATGTATAAATGTACACATAATTATCAAACTTCACAGAACACATTTTTTCTGAATTATACATTAGAGTCTTTACAAAAAAAGTTTTCCCACTATTGCTTGGACCGCTGATCACGGCGGAAAAGGGATGTTGCAGTCTGCAGTCAAAAACATCAGTTTCACACATATTCACAAAATATTGTTAAAATCCGTAAGGCAATGTTGTGTAGTCTGGTAAAAGGATGCGTTTGTTGTACACAATTCTGAAACTTTTCACGACTGATTTATTATGCAGTGTGAAACGCAACTTATTGCGTTTGATGGTGTCCGAGTTAGCTAGCAGCTGCTGGCTGACACCTGTCTCAACATATGAGTGCACTAGACCAGTCAGACTCTGCAAGTTAACTATTTGAGTAGGGCTGGGTAAAAATATCGATTCATCAATGCATTGCAATTATTTGTTTCTCAATTCAATATCGATTCATCAAATCCTATGAATCGATTCAGCCCACCGCCCAGTGGCGCTGTGGGCAACACTCATCAGAGCGCGCGCTGACACGGAGTAAAGACTTGTTTATACACGACGCGTCCGTTTCTTTTACTGTCTATAATCCGCACGTGAGCGAAGGTGCGCGCGGCAAAAATGACGCGTTTGGTGTGCAAGACCTCATTTCGCTTGGCTGTGTGCAAGGCTTTTTTTGTAACAGCGCGCGCGGCACCGCATCCGAGGATGAACGACTTCACAAGCCGAATCTGTCCGAGTATGTATGTCACCGCACCGGCACGCAGTTTGCGAGTCTAAATTGCAATTCATTGCAAAGATTTTTTTGTTAAGGATTTGTTTACTGTGTGTGATTCATTTAATGGAAAGCACATTCACTTCTAGTCGTCTTGTTGTTCATTTTAAATAAACGTAGAGCAAGTAGCTAATCAGTGTCTGCTCGTTTATTCAAACTAAGTTGTCCTATATAACAGACGAAGGTCGCAACGTCCCCAAAAACTGCATGTGCACTAGTTTGATAACAAATGCTTCAGAGTTAACATGTTATATATATATTGTACTAAAATGTTATGAGTTATATGATGGAAATGTCGGTAATGTATCCTACATAGGCACAGTAAATAAGCCAAAGGTTCTCTGATCAGCTGTTCAGTGTTATTTATTGTGTTGACAAAGTAAGTTAGCACTTTGTAATGTTATAATATCTATGGTTGCACTTTGTTTTATGAGTATGCACATTTTGTGCTTCTGTTTACATTTATTTTATAACTTGAATGTTTAGGAAGAAAAATATACTTTCTACTAACAGTTACATGCACTTTAGATTAATAGAGATGTTAATAAAGCACCTGTTTGTTACAGTTGTGCTTTGTATTCAACACATGTACAATATTGTACAGTTTGTTCTGCTAAATAAACCATGACAGGAAACATGCTTGGGTCAATTTGTTCTTAAACATTGGTAATACTGCACACATTATTTAAAAATATACCCAGGTACTTAATTACTTGTGTATTTACTTATTATTGAATCGATATCGAAGCTAATAAGTCAATATCGAATCGAATCGAAATCGAATCGAATCGAAGCCTCAAGAATCGAAATCGAATCGAATTGTGAAATTCCTAACAATACCCAGCCCTATATTTGAGCGTTTTTGGCGTGAAGCGTAATGCCTTTTGCTTTGAGACATGTATGTCCGTTTGCTGTGGCAAAGCCGTACGATTTCGGACCCGATGCCGCAAACACCGAAATGAAATCGCCTGCCTCTAATTCACTGGTGAGCTGACCCAGATATGCACCTGTTTCAGGAATCCATTCATCATTTTTCGATACAAAAATAATGCTGTCTGTATCTGAATAAAGCACACGTTTATCTAATTTATCCAAAAGATTATAGAGTTCAAGTCGTGCGTATGCTGTGGTGAATGCACCGATAAACACGTTAACATCACGAGTGGGGGAGGGATCTTGCTCGCCATAAGACCATTGGATTAAAGCCACTGTATCAGATACAAATGAGAAATGTTTTATCACATACGCATTACTAAAAAGCCTCTGAGTGAACTCTTCTGGATCTGTAAGAAGCTCCGCAGTCGGGAGATGACTTCGTAAACTAAATCTACCCCAAAGTGTGTTAAGAATAAGCTTACTAATAGATCGTTTTGCGGGGTTGTGTGAAATATTAGAAATATCCAAACTAATACCCTGATTTTCAAGATAATCGTCAACATAAGACTGTTTGTCTTCGTCTGTCACTACATGTGTGGGAAAACCTGATGCCTTCTGTTTGAATTTTAGAAAGGTGTTTACATAATCACTGAACAACGTGTCGGATGTCTGTTCAAAATGCCAGACTTCATCCATTTTCAACACTTTATATCCGTGTTGAATAGCTCTCTGTAATTCAATGGATACCCACGTAGATGTAATACATCTGTCTTTATCTGCGTGTGTACATTGAGGGTCCTGAATCTGATTCTCTAGACAAGATTTGCAAAGGGGAAACATAAGTTTACCGCCACACCTGTAAGGCAATACAGGATGAAACAGCTTGCGAGGGGGGAGGACTGTTGCCTTGATAAGCCCAAAATAATTCTCTATAGGTTCAAAATCCTTAAAAATTATCTTAGGATGTCCTATAGGATATGTTTTACACGACTGTACGTACGGATACAACGATGTGAAATCATAATAATCTACCCTCTCATCATCGGTGGTTTTGTGATAGAGTTTATATGCGTTTGTGCGTCCACCGTATAAAGCATCACGAGGTTTCAACCTCTCAGGGGCTTCGTAAGATTGCATAAATTGTATAACATCCGGATCTGATTGTTTTGCATTAAGCCATTCACATTCCCATATAGAGATCACCCGCAAGGAATACGTTTTACGCAGGGTCTCTAGTTTGTCATCCGTCTGTCTCCTGAGAGATCCAAAAGACATTTTTGATAAGGGTTGAATTTCTTCAGCCTTAAATCTGCATGAATGACCGTGCATGAAACATCCTAGATATTCTAAAGCTGTTTTCACACCATCATCACTCTGATAATATCCATCTACATGATAAGGGCCGATCTTAGCTTCCCCGTGGTTCAATGCGTGTTGCACATTCACATTATGCTTTTTTTGAAAATATTCTAACCACTGTATAGACGAATTTGAGAAAGTTTTGTGCTGATTAACGTACGCGTGGCTGTGGGTGAGGGCCAGTGTGTCGCTTGTCAGAAAATTAGTTTTGAACACTTTCATGCATGTTCCAGCCAATGTCACAGTTTTAAATGGATCAATGTTTGTACATTCGATGAATTCTTCGCGATATTTTACACAAGCCTGACGTAGAATAATTACATCATTCCGACAGTAAAATGCAAGCTCTTTTTTTAAGTCAAACAACCCCGATACGTCAGCGTACCAAAGATCAAATCTGGTACGATCGACCTGACTCATTGTCTCATAACCGTAAAACTCTTTTGGAGGGTACGGACCCAGATAATCTGCATTCTCTGACCTGTTGAAGTGATGGGGGAAAAAACCCTTATCACTCACACTTAGGTTTAACGCTGCAGGTATCTTGCTTAACGCTAGAGGGAGAAACTGGTATGAGTCGATATACCTCTGTCTAAACGTACGATCATACATGTATAAAATACGACACCCTTGCATGATAATTTTCGGCGTCAACCCTTCGCTGGTGAGGTATTCGACTAGAATAAAATTGTCAAACGCAGATCCGTTGTGGGCTACGAATGTATACCCCGCATATTTCGGACGCCTAAAGTGTTTAATTAGAAGTTCTACACATTCCGTACCACCTGCTTCAAACGTCTCGCCGGCGTGTGTCATCGCACACACATAATTAGCTGTGTGTCTACCATTTTCAAACATGGTTTCAAAATCGTAATAAATGTATTTCTCGTCATGTTTTTCAGGTTTAAGTGGTTGAATGTAACATTCATGATACCCATCATCTGTCAAGATCTCTCTGCAATGTTCGCAACTCTTTGGAGAACAGACGTGGGGGCTTATCTTATCACCTTTTCTGGCCACCCTATAAACAGTGTGACATTTTGAGCAAAAACGAAAGGTATCACATTGCGATCTTTCATCAGGAACTCGTGATTTTTTATGTGTTTCGTAGCAGAATGTATTTTTACAGAATCTGAGACATTCTGAACATTGTCTATGTTTTGTAACATGCATCCGACACTCTGACGTATTGCATACTTTACATACATATTTGCAAGCATGCAATCTTTTGTCAGAGAACCCTTTGTGGCAATATTCGCAAACATAGCTACACCCTATAAAACCTTTCAAATTTTTTATTAGATGGTAATGTCCCTCATGATTATACAGGTTCACAGTTTTTGGATGAATTTCATCCGTGTTTTTGTACACTTGCAGTTTCCCTGTACAGTCACGATGAAATACCACGATTTTTAGATCATATTTTTTTTCGAAAGCAGTCAGATCGTGAAATCCTATTTTTTCATGAGGTGTGAAGCCACAATTTGTATGGATCTCGTACGCCTGTATTTGTAGTTGTTGATTTGTAAAAGACGGATTAAGAAAATAGGCTAGGCAATAGCTCAAACACATACTATTTTCGATATTATTAGGGCTGAATAAATGCATTTTTTTCTTCTCTATAGTATCACTGATCGCGAGAGTCGTAATATTTCTACGAGGCCCTCCTGCCGGTTTGTCCATAGCTATAGAAACCTGTAATGACAGTGCGGCGTCCGTGCTTACATCCGCGTTACTCTGTGTCGCCTGCTCAATCTGATCGATAAATAATGTGGGGTCGTGATTGTTGTCGGGTGTTAAAACAGTGTTGATGGACGTAGGTAAACTATCCCCCAAAAGGGCTATATTAATATAACCCGTGTCGCCGGCCAACAATTGAGAAAAACCTACAACCTCATTTAAAATATTATGCAAATGTATATTATAAGTAGCTAAATCATTTGTGTCTATTTCACGGAGGTTAAGCGTTCTATTAATTTCTACCCCGTTGAAACGTGGTCTTGGTATTACTGTGAAATCACCAGCATTGCCTCCCTCAGTCGTGAGTCTGTGTATCTCAGCCTGACTCAAACCCATCTCTGGCTGCCGCGGATCATAGCTCGTTTGCGGTGTGACCCCCGCACCTGTCTGTACGTTTTCATTATCATTTTGTACGGGTATTTCACCCCAATTTCGCTGTTCAGCTATAATATTTCGCAATCGCTCGGTTGTGGATAGGCCGTCTGTGTTTAACATTCGTAATTGTTCATTTATTAAAATACGCAGCTGGTCATTATTGCGAGACCTAGATCTTTCGCGGTCATCGTCGTCAGAATTTGAGTCGGTTCGTGCCCTTTTAGAAAGCATTTTGAAATGGTTTATTTAAAAATTGTGTAAAACAAAAACGTATCCTTCTACCACCATACATAAACAATAATGATGTGTGTAGATAACAGGTCGTAACAGGAATACAATAACAAACAGATTACAATATCAATATTGGTAACACTAAAACAGATAATCAAAATAATTAAAAATAAGAACAGTAATCGAATTTTTAAAAGCAAAATAAGTGGATAATCATCATCTTCTCATGAATGCTTCATGTAATTCTCGTAATAATCTTTGAACTATATTTAGTCTCTCAGAGAATAAGGACAAAGCCACAGTTAGTAGCTGTAGATCCTCTCTTACCTGGGCATTCTCTCCACGCACGGCTATAAGTTCGTTACGTAAATGACGATTTTCATTCAGTGTTTGTTCGTGGCAATTCCCCCAAAAATCGACAGCACTCCTCAGTTCGCTTGTGTGTAGATCCTGTCGCTCTATAATACGATGTAGAAGCGAGATCAACTCTCTTTGGGAATCGTGGACGATGTCCTCGGTTTGTTGAAACGATAAAGGTCTGCTCACAACGTCTAAAATCCTTAAAAAATTTCTATTAACGCCGCGTAGCATGTCATGGCTCAGGTCCCGCAGTTCGCTGTCTCTGTATGCAGGTCTAAAATATCCTGGTGAAGCATCGGAATGCGTGCTGCTGCCGCCTGAGGATCCCTGCTCAGAGTCGATAGTGTCCAGCACTGCTTCTTGGGACTCCAAGAAAATCTCTAAATCTCTTTCGCAGTAATCTTGTGCTGGGGAAAAAAAAAAAAAAAACATAATAATACGTTGTTATTATATGATTTATTTGTCAGATAAAATATAATGTAAAAAAAAAAAAAAAAATCTTACCGTGATCCTCAGGTGTATTATACCCGTTGGCTCCTCCGGGGTATATACGGGGAAACCGTTTTATACAGGGGCTTGACGTCGACGTGGGCCTGCACTCAAACGGAGTGTTTTGTTCTGTAAAATAAAATATTAATTTATTATTTTTAGATTTGACAAATAAAAATAGGATAAACCAAAAATTATCACACACCTTCGCATGGATATTCTAATTCTTCACCGGTGTCTGAATCATACGCTCCATAAACATCACAAAGTCTTTTTATTCCACGACCGCCGCCTCCCCGGACACCGGAGTGTATTACAGTGCCACTGGTTGAAGGCTCGTCCTCTGTCTGAGAGCGGGTCGAATGTTCACTTTCAGACCGTGTGGAGCTCCAAGGAGTGACGTTGTCGTACGTGTCATTAGCTCCAACCAATGGATCGACGCACACAGCCTCCGAAACCTGAAGAGCTTCTCTCTCCTGTGTCGATGTGTTCTCCGCCTCTGATGAATTATCGTTATAATCATGTAAAAAATCGTGAGGTGAAACACCTTCCGGAAAGGACTCGTCATCTATAATCCAGACATGTATATTAACAACACATATATTTCAATAAAATGTATAACGTTTTGGAAAATTTACTCACAAAGCTCGTTAAGGATTTGCATCAAATCTTCGTCAAATACATCCGATGATCCAAGCTCTGATGTTTTGCAATTGTCAAGACATGTTCATTTTTAAAAAGAGAGAAGAAAAATATATAGTTCTAACATCACGTCGATTTATAATAAAAAATATTGTTATTTTTGTTAAAATGAGGTGTGTGCTTACCGTTTTGATTAGCAGACATGTTTTTCAGGCTCTCGATTCAGTAGACTAACGTCGTTCGAAGTATAACTGTTATGTGAAACATCTGCACTTCTAAAAAAGTTCGCTATTCAAAAAGCCTCTTACCGCGTCACACGCACACACATTTGCTCATCCTCATTTTCAAAGAAGTTCTTTCAACTCTGCGTGAAATAGTCTGTGATGTGGCCTGATAAGAGTTTTTTACAACTAGAAAAACATACGAGTCTCGCGACAAATCCGGCCAATCTATGTAGATAAGCTTCGCAATAAAATAATTCTCACACCACCAAGCTTCAAAAGAGAAAAAGAAACACATGCAGAGCGACCCCTCACGGTTTCAAACCCCAGGGGTTAGACATTATGGAGACATAGCCTACACGCGCACATGTGTGTGTGTGTGTGTGTGTGTGTGTGTGTGTGTGTGTGTGTGTGTGTGTGTGTGTGTGTGTGTGTGTGTGTGTGTGTGTGTGTGTGTGTGTGTTCTTAGACGCTGCTATGCACAACTTTTTATTTTTTATTTATATAACCTACATTGCGTAGAAACATCCGAAAATGATTTACATAGATAGATATACAAATAATTATAGACTAAAGATCGCATGAATTAAAAACATGTATAAAAGGTTAATAAAAAGCATTAAACACCCATAGTTATAAATTAAACCGTTGTAAAAATAAGTATTTTATTAAACCACTAGAATAAAACTTCTTATTTGACAAAACACGAGCGTATAACGTTTTGTATATAGTTTTATCCCATGGGATAAATAATCTAACAACCTTATTTTGAATAGACCGCGACGGAGGTGGACTCTTTCATTATGTGCGTGTGTGTGTGACGTATGTGTGACGCTTGTTGTATTTCCCACGCTTACGCTGTGGAAGGCGTGTCGTGGGAGGAGTCTGCGTGTGGCTCAGAACGCTCTTTCAGATCGTCATTTCTGGTCAGATCTTTCATGTAAGCAGATGTGTTTTCGCTATGCTCCCCCGGAGATTACTTGAAAATCTCTCAACTTTGGAGAAGATGCACTCTGTTCACTTTTACACATCTTTAAACAGCGAACTGGTTAACTCGTGTTCTTTATTCAACAAAACGGTTTGTAAAAAACGTAAGGTCTTTTTTTTTTAATATGTTTTAAACATATAGTTTGAATATTATGCTGTGTTTGAAACAGTTTTAACCATTTTAAGGTAAAAAAAAAAACTCTTTAACATGTTTTACTGAAAATGATTTTAAACATATAGTTTGAATATTATGCTGTGTTTGAAACAGTTTTAACAATTTTAAGGTAAAAAAAACTCTTGTTTTACTGAAAAACGTTTTTAAATGACATTTAACATTTAACCATGTTACAAAGCACAACTATTTGATGTAATAACACTAACACATTTTTTGATTACTTTAAGAAAAAATATATACTTTTTAACACATTGTTTTAAAGTGTATGAAAAAGTCTTTAATAAAAAACACTAAACTCATCTCTGACTCTGTCATCCTTCTTAAAAAAGATTGTTTTGAATGTTTTTTTATCATTTTTGAACATTTTCACATTAAGAGCTAGTAATCGTGGGGGTGACACCCCCACCCCACAACTCTACAGATGTTCACACCCCTAAGGGAGGGGTGTGGGGGGGGGGGGATGAGGGGCTGAGTCTAGGGAATTCCCACGGTCACATGACATACCCGGAAGTGGGCGGGGAAAGGGCGGGGCTAACGTGGGAAAATCCCACCCAGGCCATAAATGGGTAGGGGAGGGGCTTTATGATGGCAATAAATCACTCAATTTGACAGAAGCCGCCCTCAATACTCTCTCCCAGGTTCCTAACTGACTACGAAGATTTGACAGAGCAGCCATCAAGTGTTAAACAGTATTCTAGGTTACTACGTGCTGAGGTTTTTATTAAAAACTCTGTTTTTAAAAAATTAAGTAGTAGAAAATAACTAGTCATCCAATTTTTTTAAATCAGCTACAGTATGCATTCCGTACATTTTGTGAATTTGTTCGTTGGGGTGTGAAGAAATATAGAGCTGAGTATCATCAGCATAACAGTGAAAACGAATGCCATGCTTCCTAATGATATCTCCCAAGCCTGAACCCCCTTTTCCAAGAAAGCAACTCAAAGGCACAATATGTAATTTTCGCCACTAGAGGTCACTTATTCAAGGACGAGAGAGGACCAGGCCTGGACATTTATGTTATGTTTTGTTTATGTGTTACAATTGTGTTTGATATCGTAAATTAACATTATTTTATTTCATTCTAAGGAAATAGCTGTATGTGCTGAATCACTACTCATACAGGCACTTTATCTGACGAATTAAAATTGTGGGGTAAGGTAGTGCTTAGTTTTACTTGGTTAAAACAATTATATTTAAAATACATTTGAATTTGTTAAAAGTTATGTTTGAACTGCATTTGCTCGGGGCAGGTATGAGACAATTGTTGCACACTATAGTAAGCTAGATCGATATTAGAATATCATATTAATAAAAGTTGCTAAATGGCATGCAATTCATTTAATAAATATTATATGATGAGAAAATGCTGTATTACTGTTACTGTGGCTATGTTAGCCACTTGACAAAATAACTGTCACGTTATAGAGAGAAGCAGACAGGTGAGGAGTAATGTAAACAGTGTTTATTGAACAGAGGCACGGATGTGAGATGCAGTGATGATCCGTGAGTAGATATGCGCAGAATCAGAACTGGATGTGGAACTCGATGGTTAACTTGATATCTCTGTTATAGATGCGGGCTGGATACAGCATGTAGACGACAGATGTGTAGATGTCTCTGTGTTGTAAGGATTGTTGAGAGTCTGTGGTAACGTAATGACGAGACCAGACGAGGTAGTGTCTCTTTATAGTGAGGGTGAATGATGATGTGCAGGTGCGGTGACTCAGAAGTCCGGGGAGAGTGAACGAGAGGGTGGAGCGCGTTGATCTGGTGACTCTGTTACAATAACATTGTCACTCAGGCATGATACAAACATGTTACTTGTGGTAAATCAAGAACACAAATTCAAACAATAAGACTAACCTATTGTGGCGCTATAACAATAATTAGTTTTCTGTCGATAAATGTTTCCAAACGGTTGCTCACCTGTCTAATAAAAAGCATAATATTAAAGTGTATTTGGTGTTCCCATGGTTTCTGTAGAAGTAAAAGCAAAAATCAAGAGTAATACATATACAAATAGTATACACATACTGAAGAAAATTTGTCAGTTTATGCTCATAACTGCTCTCAGTTTTACATCTGACTTGTCTATTTTAAAACCTGGGGCTCGTTCTTCGTACGTTGCTTAAAACATCCGAGATCAAATGAGACATCCAAGATAATATCATCGGGCTAATCATGATCCGGCTAATTGGGTTCTTCGAACACACCTGTTGTTTATGATTAGTATCGCTGGATTGAATTTTCTGAGATAACTGCGCGTTCATGCGCTGGGTTAAAAGGGGATATGTATCGATAGTAGAAACATTGATCAGCTACGCTGCTATTGGCTACTCACCGTGGCCAAAGAGCGCGCTCAGTTTTTTTTCTCCACAGAAGAGCAAGAGTTATTGCTTGAAGGATATGCTGAATTTGAAAACTTAATTAAAACGCCAGGGAACACCTTAAAGTGTGCAAAAGCCAGGAGAGAGGGCTGGCAAAAAGTAGCAGACAAATTAAGTTTGTAGTTAGATGTTTTTATCACTTATTACAGTATATTTTTTATATTTTAATAATTTGTAAATAATTAATAACTTTGTTCATTGTAATGTCAGTCACCACCCACTACTAGAACATAGGAACAAGTAAAAGTGAAGTACTAGATTATTCTACATAATAGTAATTTGTACTTATACTAATCTCTTTTAAAAAGGCACTGTTAATAAATGTTTGCCTGTTTATAAAAGCAACCATGAAAAAGGCTGAGAAATAAAAAGAAAAGAAAAACAAACAGGTGGTGGTCTTGCACCCCCACATTATACCCAGGCAGAAGAGCTGGCCCATGGGTTAAATGTGACCCATTGTGGAGGGCATCCCTGTGTTCAGCTCTTCCTCAGACCCACAGCCAGAGGCCAGGACCAGTAACACCTTCACTGCTGGTAAATGAGCTTTAAATGATCCTAGTACACTGTAAAATAATTTGTTGCTGCATTTAATTAAGTAAGCCTATAATCCCAATGGCTGTCCAGTCATATCAGCTGTTAAACCTTGTAATGAATTGCTTTGACTTGTGAAAGTCTACATGTGTGACTGTGAAACATAGTTAATGTAAAACAAATGTAGAAATGAGTTATTGATCACATTTCCCCCCAGTGTACTTCATTGTAATGCAATTGTGTTTTCCTCTTTTGTGCAGTTTTAAACAATACACCAATACTTTTATGTGTTCCCAAGCACTAGACTAGAGACACTAGAGACTTCAAATGAACTTCTAAGAGTAAGTGCTAATATATTATTTCACACAGAGAACTATTGCTGACCTTGCATAGTATCTCTTATTGCAGGCAAAATATGACTTGATCACTGGCTTTTCTTTACAAAGAACAATTGAAATAAAACTCAAAGAACTAAGCAAATTTGTCTCGTCTTTTATTAAACATTTAATGTAATGTTTTATATATTTTTCTGATGGTGGTTGTGTAATATGACACATGCAATGTCACAGGTCCTGTCAGGTGCAACCCTCAGGCTTTTCAGACACTGAAATCTCCCCTTTAGTTGGCCAAAGTTCATTGCATTGTGTGCCCTTGTCCTAGAGCTGCATTGTAACTGGAGTGTATGTACAGTAATACAGTGAGCTTGATATTAATATTTTCCTTACCACGTTCAAATATTTGCATAAATGTGAATCGCTGTGCTTCCACATTTGTGATATGAACAGTCACACACCATCTAAGAGATTTTAGTCTGTCAACTGGCTTTTTTTACAATTTGATGTAATATTAGGCTACTAATCTGGAATATTAAGAATCGTAATAGTAACTTGGCAGCACATTTACATTGTGATCCCCCTTTCAGTTCACAAAATCCCCTTCATTGTGGCCTTGATGGGAACACATGTGCAGTCTATGGCATCAATCACATTAGGGAAGCCTGAGGAATATATTGTACTGAAAGTCATAATCATCATGCTAACGATTACATGATCGACATTAAAAATTATAATGTAACGTTAGGCCTACCTGCGTTGAAAAAAAACTGCTATACAACCAATTGGGTCTAAAGTGGCTTGGAAATGCCCTAAAACCTGCTTAAGCGGCAGGTAAACTTTGCGAATGGCACGACAGACATTATTATCACCAAGTTCTCCGCATCTCCAATGTAAAGAAAAGAGCCACTCGCAAAGAATCTCTATATGCTGTTTATTTGTGCTGTTATTAAAGCCCGACTCCGACGAGTCGAATATCTATGCGTTTCCAACAAATTAATGATGTAACGACATACTCACGAGTCATGAGAAAAAAATATCTATCTCAAAAAGTACACCATCGCGCTGCGTTAAAAGACTTCCCGTATCAGCTCTGCTTATAAAGCCGCGATCTAATCCTGTTTACATGAAATAAGCCTGCTCGCGTGCAGGTTCAAGCTAGCGCACCTGTTGCTATGACAGCAAGTCGCTTCGAAGAACCAAACGATCCAAGATCATGCCAAATCGCCAACAATCAAATCCAGCTGACTGAGTTAGCGACGTACGAAGAACGAGCCCCTGCTTTCAGGAGCATTGTAAATAAGTGCACATTAAACCTGGAGTGCAGCATAAACCAGTCATGAGACATTTAGTTTGTGGAAAAACTTTGTGAAAGGATCTATAGATGATAAAGGCAACTGCTTGCAACACAATATTCTCTCATGAGAAACAACCTCTGTTATTCTGCATTCTTTCATAAATAATATCCCACTCTGATGTGGTGAATTATTCTCAATCTGAAGTCATACCTTCTTCCCATGCTGACATTCTTCTTAATTTCAGAAAATTATCATTTCTAGGTATGGAAGTATATTTGTATGCCATAATAAAGAACATTCTT
This sequence comes from Chrosomus eos, assembly GCA_036326025.1. NCBI lineage: Eukaryota > Metazoa > Chordata > Actinopteri > Cypriniformes > Leuciscidae > Chrosomus > Chrosomus eos. The sequence continues at coordinate 43,384,262 of CM070828.1, forward strand.
TGTACTTAGATTGTGGTTTTTATGTCTGAAAGGATTAGGGATGCTTTGGTTAGATTTTAGAAATCTGAGCAAAAGATAACAAATTTACATTAGTATGACAGTGACAAAAAACAGCAGTGTAGGAATTCCAGATAAACTGCGTGAGATATTTTCAGAGGCTAATACTTTGATTCAATGTTGTGAAAAAGAATAGTGGATTATTTGCCTGCTGTAAATAATTTAATGTAAAATGAGCAATATTTTACCATAATAGAGTTGTCAATCGTCTTAATAACTTAAAGGGGTCATATAATGGTACATGCACTTTTACAAGTTGATTGTACTGAAATGTGTGTTGGCAGTGTCTGTACACAACCATCATATAATGATAAAAATCCATCCAGTGGTTTTGTTTTAATCTCCTTATATGTTTTCCCCTGCCTCAAATCGAGCCGTTTGAGCCTGTGACGTCACAAGCTCGCACGCCCCTCCCACGATTGTTGATTGACAGCAGCGTTTCAACACAGATCTGCCCTCGCTCGTGAGTGAGATGTCAATCATAGTTCGTCATTGTTGATACACTGGAGCAGAATGGCGCCTAAGCGATTGTGGTGTTCTGTTCTTGGGTGTAATAAGGAACACAGCAGTCATTTTGATGTTCCTAAATCCGAACCGCTGAGTTTTGTTTATGAAGGGAATATTCCCGTCAATGCGCTCATGTTTGCGCAAATCGTTTCTCACGAGACTGCTTTTTAAACGAGGCGAGGGTCAATATAAATCAGGTTTTGCTATGAAACTGCTCCTGAAAAAGGAATCGGTACAAAACTATTCGTTTTCCTGTTGGACCTCCAGAAGAAGTGAGTGTAACGTTGTATTAACCTTATATTAATCTTTGCAAATCCCTTGCACGCTTCACGATGATTGTGGCTAATGTTTACACTCAGGGTGCATTACGGCATGTGTTCTATGAAACGTTACGACGTTCTCAATATAATTCATAATCCCACGTTTATAATGAAAAACGCGTTATAGTTATTGTGTTATTAAAAACTGTGTACGCAGGTGTTACAGTTAACGTAACAGGAATATCAATGCAGTTAACAATACTATAGATGTACTTAAAAGTTTTCTTAAAACATAAAACATTTTCGTACTGCACTAAACATAAACATACAACAAATTCAGTTAGGTATCCTTCAACTACTGCTAGAATCATTACTGACATGACCTCATGTCAGTTTCAGTCACGATAGTTGTACCTAACACTGAGAACGTCACGCATCACTGATAAGCCTAAATTTACAAAACAAAAAGAAAAGTTTTTCAACATAAATCTGTCAACGAACTAACCTATAACTTACATTAGTAACGTTAAACACATAGCGTTTGTATCTCACAACTCTAACGTTACCCTGCCAGTACATACAAAAATAGATCAAAGTGACATTGTTAACCAACCATTCAGAAACGTCCTGTTCGAGCCTTAATTGTCGAACTTCTTCGGGGCCGTCATCTTGTTTCGGGTCCGACTCCGGTTCAAACTGATACGGTTGCA
>CM070828.1:43390795-43409699 GCA_036326025.1 Chrosomus eos
ATAAAGATATAAAGGCATAAAAAGGAAAAGTTCCTCCCGTTGGCGCGCCCAACCATTTCCCACCCATAGAGGGGCGCGCCCCACACTTTGAGCGGCAACTACCATCTGTAGTTAGGGGGGATCTAGTTCTCTCCCTCTCTCTGCCGTGCAAGCGGCCGCGCGCTACACAGTTTGAACCTGTCTATGGTTTGAACTTGCATAATCACGTAGCCTTTCGAAAACCGTGACATTCATTGTCCCGGGAGAGTGCTTCAATTTCCCGGGACAGGTTATTAAAAAGAAGGACAATCCCGGTAAAACCGGGACCGGTGGCAACCTAACTTGCATTTAGACTTTATTTCCATGCATAAAAGAAACACACAATCTTATTCTTGCTACATTTTAAATTTGTTTTGCCAAAGAAATTGCAGCTAAATTAAACGAAACGGTACAAATCGAAAATAGCCCACAGCAACATAAATTAAAAACATCTCTCGCGCTGGATCTCAGCAAGTTTATTTAGTCTCCCTTGCTCAAACATTCTTAAACTCTACAGAACCATAGTTGAAACAACTGGATTGAACACTTCAATTTAAATTTGTGTGTGAAAACACTTTAAATAGGCTACAATAAATAGGCCTAAACTACAATATTTATAATTTAATCAAATATGGGGACACATCGAGAGATGTAGCCTATCCTTAAAATAATTTTGCCTTTGCCATCGAGCTGGCTATCCTACACTCTCCATATGAATGAGGAACATTAACACCTATTGTCTGTCCCTCCAAACCCCCCACAGGCTCTCTGAGTCTGAGTCTGACTTAAAATAAAGAGAAGTCGCAATTCACACTTAAATCGCTCTTCTAGCATTAGGCTATTAAAGTGTTGATAATGAAAGAATTAAATGATTTAAGCTACATGTAGTGGTATTTCTGTCATAAAAGTTTATTACTAAATATTTCATTATTTAAATAATTTAAGAAATAAAACTGGTTTGGGCCAGCTTTTTCCAAGCAAAACTAAATATAATCTTCAAACGCATGTTCATTTTGTTGTCATGAACAAAATGCTCAACTCAATATTAAATTCTACAGGGATCTTTGGGTCCAGACATGCAAAATGTGAATTAGTTATTTTTAAAATTATTATTATTCAAATAAATATCGGTGCTTCGTGGTAGCCTACTGCTGATAAACTAAATAACATTTAGATAATAATTATGAACTTTAAATGAAACAATATAGCAACACTTCGACGAATAAATGATTTGATCTGTTTTTACATTTTAATTCAGGGCGATTTTAATCAAACGAGATTTTCACCTTGTCATTTTCTCATTGCGAGGCGCTCACAATCACATAAACATATTTGAGCAGATTCTCTGTAGCTCTCGTTTTCATATGGATTACATAATCAGATAACATTTATTAACCTAAATATTTAGACATGTAAAGGCTTTAGACATATCCGATTTCCTATCGTGACTGAGCTGAGGGCGGCAAGTGGCTTTCGGTTTATTTTTGTGACGCGCAGTTCCCGGAGACCGAGAGAGACGACAGATAAACTTTTGTCATTAGCCTAAAAAAAGTTTACAGTTTTGAACGATGTAGGCTACTCTACTCTTATCTGTATGACCAAAAAAAAATCACGTATAGCCTATTAAGTTATTTTAGCTGTTATGAGAAAAATAAATCAAATGAACGCGCTGCCTCGTTTGTCGAAAACTTTACTTAAAACCATGTTTTTAAAAAGTCTATGTAGGCTATAGGGAATAAAACAAATATAGATATATATAGGCCTATATATCTTTTTTTTATACAAAACTGCTTTTGAACAATGGGTATTATTAGCTACAGATCTAAAGTCGTTCTTTTGGATAGCCTATTTGTTCCTTAGTGTAAAATGGAAATGCATGGTAATATTATTTTATAAATATAAGCAAAAAAATATATGGTGTAACAGAGTTTTAGAACTAAAAAAATCTGCATTAATAGCCTAAAAATATATATATTTTTACAGAAGTCCATGTTTGTTCGGGATTTGAATGCAGGTCTTCCGATTGATGAACCGTCAGCTCTACCACTCGGCCATGTCGAAGCTCACTGAGAAAAGCCCAAACGTTAATGCAGTGTGTGTTCGCTCAAATGAGTGAGAATGTTGTGTTGTTAGCCTATTGTGAGTGTAGCCTACTTTACATGAATAAAATAGATCTTTTACAGTTTTAAAATATGATATGCTATCTGTATGACCAAAAATATCGAAGTAGGCTATAGCCTGTTAAGTTATTTTAGCAGAAAAAGAAATTCAAGTGAACGCGGCGTCTGTCGAACTCTAATTCAATGGCAGAAGAAAACCCCATTTTAGAATACGCACTAGGCGTGGTGTGTCAAAATACTTAATTATAAACTTCAATATTTCGTTCAAAACCACATCAAAACGCTTTGTGACATTTTAAAAAGCCGTGAATGTAGCTATTAATACCATTGGAACCAGGATCGTAACTGAAATGCGCTGCATGTTATCTCTCAATACAGGAGCAGAAGCGCTGGTTTAGATTTTATTGTTTGTTGTTTAAACGTGTGTGTTTTAGGCTATATTTAAAAAATATATATATTCTATATTTGATAAGGTCTATTTAGGGTAGGCCTATTCGCTATAGCCTACTGTGGAGGGGGGAAATCACCCACCGGCAAATCGCACCTTGCTTAACCATGTTTTTTTAAATTATTTCTGCATATGGAAAGAATTCCAGTCCTGCTGTCTGCTGTCCTGTCCGTGAAGTTTTTTTTTGTTTGTTTGTTTATTTTTTAACAGAACTGTTTTTGAAGACGTAAATTCAGTCAATCTGTTGGATGAGATTTGTTCCTTAGTGTAAAATAGAAATGCATGGTAATTATATAAAAAACATATTTATTCGGGTTTCGAACCCGTGTATTTGTACTGCTTAAACCTTCAGCTCTACCACTCGACCACAAGTTCGGTTGTTCACGAGTCAGTGTGCCCACAAACGACAGATGCACTCTTCAATCTTCTCATTCCTCAATAGTTTAGCATCATTGATTGCACCTAATTTATTTTCACTGACTGCGAGATAGGCCTCTTTTAAATTTTGATTTATAAAATGTTCTGCTCTAAAAGTTTGCTATATTCTATTTAAAATGTAGGCTACTTTTACATACGTTTTGCTTTCGCTAAATGTCCCTTTGCGCCACCTGGCGGTAATTTCGCGAATGACTTAGAAATGCGACTGTTTTTTTTTTGCCGCGGTGAATTCACCGCGGTAGACGCCGCGGCGGCAATAGGCATTCTGGTTGGCTACCTACTGTAGAGTTATTTCAGATTTCATGGAAGGAGAGCTTGATTGCTTACAGAGAGGCTTTAAAAGCTGCTAGATCAGCTTATTTTTCAAACCTATTAGAAGAAAATAAACATAATCCTAGGTATTTATTTGAACAAGTGGCTAAACTAATGAAAAAGAAAGCTTCAAGCTCAGAAGTTTCCAAGAAACACAGCAGTAATGACTTTATGAACTTCTTCACTTATAAGATCTATAATATCAGGGACAAAATTATATTAACTATGCAACCGTCTACTACAGTATCGCATCAGACAGTGCAGTGTAGTCTTCATGATGAAAAACTTGATTCATTTGTTGCTATAGGAGAGGAAGAACTTTGCAAACTCGTTAAATCATCTAAATCGACAACTTGTATGTTAGACCCTATACCGAATAAACTATTGAAAGAGATGCTTCCAGAGGTCATAGATCCTCTTCTCAATATCATTAATTCATCTTCGTCATTAGGATACGTACCAAAAACCTTTAAAGGGATACTCCACCCAAAAATGAAAATTCTGTCATCATTTACTCACCCTCAAGTTGTTGCAAACCTGTATGAGTTTCTTTCTTCTGCTGAACACAAGGGAAGATATTTTGAAGAACGATTAAAACCAAACAGTTGTTTGGCACCATTGACTTCCATAGTAGAAAAAAAAATACAATGGAAGTCAATGGTCCCAAAGTTCCAATCGTTCTTCAAAATATCTTGCTTTGTGTTCAGCAGAAGAAAGAAACTCATACAGGTTTGCAACAACTTGAGGGTGAGTAAATGATGATAGAATTTTCATTTTTGGGTGGATTATCCCTTTAAGCTGGCCATGATTAAACCGCTTGTTAAAAAAACGCAACTTGATCCTGCAGAATTAGTCAATTACAGGCCGATCTCGAATCTGCCTTCTGTCAAATATATTAGAAAAAGTATCCTCACAACTGTGTTCCTTTCTTGAAAGAAATGATATCTGCGAGGATTTTCAGTCCGGATTTAGACCGTACCATAGTACTGAGACTGCTCTCATTAAAGCCACAAATGATTTGCTCTTATCATCCGATCATGGTTGTATCTCTCTATTAGTGTTACTCGATCTTAGTGCTGCATTTGATACTATCGACCACAACATTCTTTTAAATAGACTAGAAAACTATGTTGGCATTAGTGGAATTGCACTAGCATGGTTTAAATCATACTTATCTGACCGTTATCAGTTTGTTGCAGTAAATGAAGAGATGTCTTATCGATCACAAGTTCAGTATGGCGTACCACAAGGCTCAGTACTAGGACCGCTGCTGTTCACTCTATACATGCTACCATTAGGAGATATCATTAGGAAATATGGAATTAGCTTTCACTGTTATGCCGATGATACTCAGCTGTACGAAACTTACTAATTCACAAAATTAACGGAATGCATAGCTGATATAAAAAATTGGATGACTAGTAATTTCCTACTACTTAATTCTAAAAAAACAGAGATTCTAATTATTGGACAAAAAACTTCCACATGTACTGATTCTTACTCACCTGGGCTTTTTATGAACTCAGATGCGCGGGCGCGCACGAGAAAAATAAATAAATAACTGAGCGCACGGGCGGCGCGTTAACAGGCTAGCGAGATACTAGCGTGTTGTGCTAACAGAAATGGAAGCTAGCGATGTTAGGTTAATCTGAGATGTTAAGTAAACTGTAATTAGTAGTATAAACAACTAGAAATGATCGTAAATTATGGTTCAAAACAGAAAGAAATACGAGGCTTAGACGGAGCTAACAGACTCGGAGCAAACACACTCACACACAGCCACACACTCACACACCAAAAAACTGTGTGTGTTAAACTGAACAGGTGTGTGTGTGTGTGTGTGTGTGTGTGTGTGTGTGTGTGTGTGTGTGTGTGTGTGTGTGTGTGTGTGTGTTTAAACTGAACAGGTGTGTGTGTGTTAAACTGAACAGGTGTGTGTGTGTGTGTTAAACTGAACAGGTGTGTGTGTGTTAAACTGAACAGGTGTGTGTGTGTTAAACTGAACGTGTGTGTGTGTGTGTGTGTGTGTGTGTGTGTGTGTGTGTGTGTGTGTGTGTGTGTGTGTGTGTGTTTTGTGTGTGTGTGTGTGCTCTTTGATCAAATCAAATCAAATTTTATTTATGGAGCACATTTAAAATCAACCTTGGTTGGCCAAAGTGCTGTACAGTGTTGTTGCAAAAACAATAATTAAACAAAGAGCATCACAGCGTAAGAGACATCAGGAATCCAAATTGTATTTTAAAAGTATTTATTTTTGCAAGAATAGTTCCCAGTCCAACCACAGTCCAGCTACAGGGGAGTGAGACCTTGAGCAAGGGCTGGCTAGCAGTCTATACTGTTCTATCTCTTGTTTAGACAAGAGCAACAAAGGAACTTTATGACCATCCCTAAGACCAGGGGGTTTTCTCACCTCTGAAGTGAGAGGTCACTTGCCCAACCATCTGCTGAGTGTCTCACACACACCCTCTAGCTGTATTAACATAACAACAGAAAACAGATCCTCTGTTTCTCGTACACAGATAAGGAATTCATGATTGAATCAAAAGAAAACCCTCACAATGGCCCTCATTTATCAAAAGTGCGTACACCAAATTTCCAGCGTACACCTGGCGTACACCCAAAACCACGGTGACTTTGAGATTTATCAATATGGACTTTGGCGTACGGCACACTCAAATCTTACACCAGCTCAGGAGGTGGTGTACGTATGTTTGAGTTAGTGCGGAAATGCGCCGAAAAAACAATTCCTAACACCATAAAACGCACTGACAAACTTGAAGAGTTTGGTTCCAAAACGCAATAAATCCATTTTGATTATTTTGAGTAAAAATGTGTTTTCTTTACCAAGAAAGTGGAAAGATGAAAACCACTATTTTCTGTTTCAAACTTTCACATAGCATTTGTAGGTTATAATAACAACAACAACAAAAAAATCCAGGTTTTGATTTTCAAAGATTTATTATAAAACGGGTTACTTGGCGATGTGATGTACGGGGGAAAAATTGACGATGGCGCCTGTGTTTGGCTTAGCCGCGTCTCTCTCAGTTTTTTCTGTCTCTTGGTCTCAGATATTTATTTTAATATGCCTTTTAATGCCACTATTCTTGTCCACAAATGTATCAGCGGCCCTGGTTTATGATCGGCAATTGCTGTTGCTTATTAGAGCTGAAATGTCCGGATTAATGGGTATCGGTGACCCACCTCCAATACCACCCTGTATTCGCCTGTGCTTACCAGGCCACGATCTCGCACTGCACCGCGATTGGAGAAGAAAGCCTGCGCACCTGCCCAAGAAGTGTGGTAAACGGAGGAGGCGAGGGACCAGAGCAGGTTTCCAGGTCAAGAATCGCAGCCTATGGAAATACTTCCCTGTTGGCAACCGGTCGGACTGTCTTCTTGTGGATCGTAATCTTCCATTTTTCTATCAACCAGGCATTGACTGGCCCTGGATCCCCGCCAGAGCATCTCACTGCGGTCAGTGTTTCCGGATGCGTCCGGTGGATTATTTCTGTTTATTTAGATAGGGACAGTTTTGCGGTGTGTTGTGGCAAAACTTCTGTTAAACATCATCACTGCGTAAGAGACACTCAGAGTCAAATTAATAAAAAGAGAAATATTTATTCTTGCAAGAAGGCCCAGTCGCCATCACAGCCGTTACATTCTGTGAAGTGAGTGGCGCGCACCAGGAAGACATGAGACAGCTTTTATACTCTTTTAAAGGTTCCTTCTCACCCGCTGTACTTTCCCCCCACTCAGATAAGGTCCCCTCTGCTGTTCAGTTTCTACTTAAGGACACAAACTGGTACTGGAATAAACCAGCCAAATCTGACCATTCCTAAGGTCAAGAGGTCCTGTCCCATATATTCCTGAAACGTCACGCACAAGCACGTACACACATATATTTTACACATTGATTTCTGTTAGGAATAAATGACTATTAAAATTTCTACAACAGGTGCTTCGTCAAAAGGGTTTCCTGCCGGGTCCGTGTGGCTGGTTGTCTCTGAAGTGCCTGGATGGAAGTTTCTGAACTGCCGGTCACGTGTGATTGCCAGGCGAATGAGAGTCTTTACAGTTCGAAACGCGTTGCAGGAGAGATGTTAAACGAACTTCGCAGCAAACTTAACTTTGAACCGAGACTTTTATGAAAAAGAAAATAAAGGAAGAAATGAAAGTAAGACGAGTTAGATGGCTTGAATGAGCTGTTTTAACCCCGATCGTGATGGGTTATTTGTCTGCTGGTCTAATTTGGTCTGGTCGATGTAGAAGCGTGCGAACATGCTCTTTGTTGTTTTCAGAGAGAAGCACGGACATGAACACTCTCTTGCTGTTGCTAGAGAGAGGCGCCAACTTAATTCAACACCGAACCGAACTCAAAACCGAACTGTCAAAACCGCACTGCAAAACCGAACTGGCCTCTAACTCCTTTGTTCGGGTCTTTAACTTAAAGTTAGTCCAACCTCTTTTGAAGAATTCTGACCAATGAGACAATGGCATCATTTTAGGAGGTGGATCTAGTTCCTACTTATCGTTATCTGGGATCTGCTTGGGTTCCAGCACCAGCAGAGAACAAGAGACCACAGTTTAAACATTATAGATTATTATAATCATACAAAGCATTTTACACAGATTTCACTCAAGCCATCTTTTGAATTAAGGGCATACGATTATTTTGATTGGAAGCACGATACTCTTTCATTCATACACACAGTTATATCACCATTACATGATTTATATGTAATCTAAGCATAGTACAAACATGAATTGTAGGAACAACAAGAATTATGATGTTTGATTATAAGTCCACTGAGCATTGTTCTGTGTGAGTTTTAATGGGTTTGATATGTAAAGTCTGTGTAAGTCTCTCACGGTTTGAGAGATTTCAGCTCTGGGTCCTTCAGAGGTATTTACGACTACGGCGGTCTGTTTTAAATCTGTTGTCCTGGGATCAAACACCTCGGTCGTTATCTTAGTGGGTCCATCTCTGAACCAATTGGTGTTTTCTAACGTTGACAACATTCTTCCAGTTGAGCACATCCCTTTGGGGCCTGCATGGTCATAAAGTCCTTTCTGAGGGGGTCTATTGTTGACTTAGCTGGAGCCGGGATCTTTTATGGCTGAATTAGTGATTGAGTTCTGTTTGAATGAATTAAATGGAAGATTCATTTGTGTTTTGGTTCACCCTCAAACCCTACAGGCCTCCCAGAAAAACTTCCCCGCGCTGCAGCAGATGCGGAGGACTTGATTGGGCAAGTGCTAAAGTTTTCCCCACACAGACGGTAAATTGAAATTCTTCTATGTGATGTTCATAATAATCAATGGAATGGGTAAACTATCAGTATTTGTTATCTTAAAAAACAGGGTTGTTTGTAAAGCAATTTGTCTTGCTTTTGTCAACGTGTTCATTCTTAGTATGACATATCAAACTTTTGTTTCTTTCTTTTTAGGCCAGCTGAGGAGGACTGACACGGAACGCACACAAACAGGTAGGGTAAGATCCAATAGCAATTTATTGGGGTAGTCCGTAATCATAATCCAAGTCAGGCAAAAGGTCAAAATCCAACAAAGGCAGTCCAGAAAACACGAAACAATACAGGCATGGAAACATGGAATTGCGCGGACATCAAACAAGGACTCCATGACAAACACTGACACAACAGGGTATAAAACAAAGAACTAACAATGAATAACAGGGAACAGCTGGGTACAATGATGACGGGGAACAGCTGAGTGCAATGAACAGTGATTGGTACAGACAAGGATTGTGGGGAATGCAGTTCCAGAGTGAATGGTGACAGTATGGGGAAGAGACCTCTAGTGGACACCCGGGGAAACACAAACCAGACACTGTGACATAACCCCCCCTCTACGGAGCGGCTACCAGACGCTCCAAGACCCACAAAAAACAAACAAAACAAGAGTCCAGGAGGGAGGTGGAACGGTGGAGGATCAGGGGGAGGGATGGGGGGCCAGGTCCATGGAAGGGAACAGAAACAGGGGGTGACGGTTTAGCCGGCGGCCAGAGCAAAACAGAAAGTTCATCTGGCAGCCAGGGCGGTGAAGACCCCTCGGGCGGCGGCCAGGGCGGTGAAGACCCCTCGGGCGGCGGCCAGGGCGGTGAAGACCCCTCGGGCGGCGGCCAGGGTGGTGAAGACCCCTCGGGCGGCGGCCAGGGCGGTGAAGACCCCTCGGGCGGCGGCCAGGGCGGTGAAGACCCCTCGGGCGGCGGCCAGGGCGTTGAAGACCCCTCGGGCGGCGGCCAGGGCGGTGAAGACCCCTCGGGCGGCGGCCAGGGCGAGCAGCTCGAGCGGAGCTGTCAAGGTGAGACGCTTGGGTGGCGCCGTCAGGGCGAGACGCTTGGGTGGCGCCGTCAGGGCGAGACGCTTGGGTGGCGCCGTCAGGGCGAGACGCTTGGGTGGCGCCGTCAGGGCGAGACGCTTGGGTGGCGCCGTCAGGGCGAGACGCTTGGGTGGCGCCGTCAGGGCGAGACGCTTGGGTGGCGCCGTCAGGGCGAGACGCTTGGGTGGCGCCGTCAGGGCGAGACGCTTGGGTGGCGCCGTCAGGGCGAGACGCTAGGGTGGCGCCGTCAGGGCGAGACGCTTGGGCGGCGCGTCAGGGATGGCAGTCACCTCTGGAATGGTCTCAGGGTTAGGAGCCACTAAACAAGTTGTTGAGGAGACCTTTCTCCTCCTCCTCCGTCTCCGGACCACCGGACTCAGGACCACCGAAAATGGGACCACCGGAACTGGGACCACTGGACTCTGGACCACCGGAACTGGGGCCACCGGAACAGGGACCACCGGACTCGGGACCCCCGGAACAGTCACAGAGGAAGTCCTCTTTCTCCTCCTCCGTTTCGGGACCACCAGAACCAGCGTTGAAGGGTGAGGCGGTGGAATGGCGGTAGGAAGCTCCAGTGTGAAAGCCATCTTGTCTGGTGACACCGGCGACGAGTCGGCCACTCCTTCTGGAAATCTAAACCCAACTGAAATATCCCACCTGCTGCGGGAATGAAGATATCCGACAAAGCCGTCAAAGTCCAATATCTCCAGTCCCCTCATTTCCCAGGCTGGCAAGGGATCATCAAGGCAGCAATTAAAAAGGTCTTTCAAAGCTGCATCATTATATCCCATGCCTCCTGAAAGAGTCAAAAATGTCTGAGCCAGACAACCCACCGTCTGGCCCTGCTGGCGTAGTGTCACCAAATCTTTGACTCGTCCCCTCCTCTCCTTCTCCGTGTTGGGGGAAAGGATACGAAACCCCATAATGCTGGATCTATAATTGATGGAGTCCTTCTGTCACGGAACGCACACAAACAGGTAGGGTAAGATCCAATAGCAATTTATTGGGGTAGTCCGTAATCATAATCCAAGTCAGGCAAAAGGTCAAAATCCAACAAAGGCAGTCCAGAAAACACGAAACAATACAGGCATGGAAACATGGAAGTGCACGGACATCAAACAAGGACTCCATGACAAACACTGACACAACAGGGTATAAAACAAAGAACTAACAATGAATAACAGGGAACAGCTGGGTACAATGATGACGGGGAACAGCTGAGTGCAATGAACAGTGATTGGTACAGACAAGGATTGTGGGGAATGCAGTTCCAGAGTGAATGGTGACAGTATGGGGAAGAGACCTCTAGTGGACACCCGGGGAAACACAAACCAGACACTGTGACAAGGACTGAGCCTTCAGAACCATGGAGCTCTATTTGTTTTATTATTGTATTTTTGCCACTTTGGCCATTCACCTACACATTTCATACTTTAACATTCCAAAATGCATCTTGCACACTACATTTGCACTATTACTTTGCACTCTTCATCCCACTCCATTTGTACTTGTATTGATATTATGTCATAGTTGTATACTAAAACTAGGGCTGCACGATTATGACAAAAATCATAATTGTCGATTATTGCCTTGAAATTATAATTGTGATTATTAATTACGATTATCACAATTTACATTGAATGATGTTTTGAACAGCTTTATGCCATTGTTTGAAGCGACTGCATGCCATATTGTTATATCAAAATAAAACAGCTGAAAACTCCTCCTGAACAACTTTCAATCCTTTTCTATGGTTTAATGCTAATTATAATTACAATGTTACACTAACTAAAATTAAAACAATGGGGAAAAAACCCTTAAGATAAGCTGTAAAAAAAGCACTCATTTTAAGCACACAGAATAATGTAAGTGGACTTTTTGTAATTGTGTCTTTGAACTATTGAATAATTGTGGCATCCATAATTGTAATCGCGAATACAAATTTGATTAATTGTGCAGCCCTAACTAAAACTGTATAAAACTGACTCTGATTCTTGTATTATTGTATTCTTGTATTCCACAAACCAAAAACTAACGTTCCCAGAACGTTCTGGGAACCATAAATTGTTAGCTGGGGTGATCAGAACTGTCCGTGAAGGCCTGTAAGTTATGGAACAGTATCCCCATCACTGTCAGGGAATGTTCCACATTTTCTATATTTAAAACCAAACTCAAAGTGTGGCTTATATCAAACCAGTCTTGTGACCACTAAGTAATTTTTTTTATTCTGCTTGTATCTTTCATTTTTGTCATTTTGTTTGTTGTAATCTCTGTATTTTTGTAATTTGTCTAGGGACTACGGATGTAAATTAGCCCTGTGGCTATAATCCGGCATGTTTACGTCTGTTTTTGTGTTTTTTTTGTTTCAATGCAGATGTTCATTAATGTGCATTGTCCCTATCAAATAAATAAATAAATAAGTATAGTATAGTATAGTATAGTATAGTATAGTTTTGATTTAACTGTAAATGACATTTTATTATGTATAGCTAACAGGGGAGCTCCAGTTAGCACACGTACATCAAGTCAAGTCACATTTTGGCACATTGGCTTTTGGCTTGCTATTGGCTTTTGGCTTGCTTAGTTGGGGACATTTTACATTTAATTTTGAATTTAACAATACTATTACAACATTGTTTTCCTGTTATCTCTGTAAAGCTGCTTTGAAACAATTTGTATTGTAAAAAGCGCTATATAAATAAAGATGACTTGACTTGACATTTATTTATACAGACTTCTTACAATACAGAGTGTTTCAAAGCTGCTTTACAGAGAACAGGAAAATAATGCAACAAAGTTTGTTTCCAGAAGAAAATAGCATCACAGTCCAGCTTAAGTAAGTTCTTTGATGTTTCATTTTTGTTGTAAAAAAGTTATTCATTTAGGTTAAAAGTTATTAATTTATATATATATATATATATATATATATATATATATATATATATATATATATATATATATATATATATATATATATATATATATATATATATATATAGCCGGTCTGGAGAAAACCGTGATGTCATCGTCCAGATCAGTTCAGTTCTCATATGATGGTGTCAATGCAGGAGATCAATAATATTGTTGAATATTAGTTTAAATGTTAAATTTAATGTCCCCAACTAAGGAAGCCAAAAGCCAATGGCGATAAAGGTGAAAAAGGCGACAGTGAAGATCAGAACCGAAACTCCATCAGTGACAGAATGGAGAAAAAACCCTTGTGAGAACCCAGGCTCAGTCTCAGTCCTCCTCTGGCCAACGACCCAACAGTGTATGATTATGATTCAGGCATTACAGGTCAGAGGTCAGATTAGATTGGAACAATCACAATATTATCCAGTTTCCTCTGGTTGGAGATCGGACGGGTTTGTTGAGGATCAGTGCTTCTCCAAAATGGATTTACATTAACCATATACATCTTATAGATGTTTATTTTAAATGTTTATTTACATCCGATCAGGCTATATAATACCTACTCTTTTAGTGCTCGTTAAGTAGGTACTTATTGAAATTAAGTACGTAATCAGTAAGTATGCAGTTTCAAATGCAACCATGGTCCAGCCATATCACTCAAAACTACAATTCCCAGAATTCCTCCTGCTCATCACCTGCACTTACTCAGCCATCATCCTCACCTGCACCTGATCAACACACTCATCACCAAAGTATTTAAACAACCTCAGTCACACACTTTGTCTGGTCTAAGACTGGTTTTAAACTGTGAATTACTCATCGTTCTACTTACCCGAGTTATTTACCCACTGAGATTTCTTCAAGATCCTGTATCCTAAATCCCTCGTCTGTTCTCTACCTCCAATGTTTCCACAATCCCTGTAAGACAAAGACATTGTTTCTTAATTTACTCACAGCAACCAAAAAGTGTGTGTGTGTGTGTGTGTGTGTGTGTGTGTGTGTGTGTGTGTGTGTGTTTGTGTAAATACTTAACATTTGAGGTCATCCCCTCTATCTTTAACTGCAAACCCAAGAACTAAAGCATTATACTTGGATTGCTCATTGTTTGTCCATACTCTCCTGTTTTGGACACTGCAATAAATCATTGGATCATAGGTGTGTATTGATCTGGGGGAACTTTGCTGTTTAAGTGCTGTTCTTGTTTTAGTTTAAAGTGCTGGACTGTCCTATGTGATCACTCATTCATAACTCATAAGAAGGGTTATGTCCTCTGATCATAACTCATAAGAAGGGTTATGTCCTCTGATCACTGTGAGTGTGGAGGCATCTGAGTAAGTATGCAGATCAGACACTTGAGGGTTTTTTGAACACCTATCTACTTTTAATATCTTGTTATCCTACACTTTGTCTGTGTCCCAATGTGAAGGCTGCATCCTCCGAAGGCCGCGGACTTCGGAGGATGCAGCCTATTCGGCCTTCGAAGGACGCACCATGTAGCCTTCGTAGGATTTCCTAATTGCGCATCCAGGTGTTCCCGATTACCGCTCCTGGCGCCTATAGCAACAGTGCGAGAGACAGCTGCCCTCCTGATCATTAATTTGTTATAATTGAGTAAACAGCTATGGAGCCTGAATTGGCTATTGTCATTTTTATGTTTTATATTTTACTGGAGGACATGTGAGGATGTTTGACTCATGTGTTTTCGGTTTAGCCAAAACAGTGGCCAGAGCTGGTTTACTGCGTCGAATTCAGAGGCTGCGTAGCCTACTGACTGAATTGCCGGATTAAACTGTTCAAATATTGGGCGTTAATTTACGTAAATAATGTAGCCTAATGAAATACATGAAAAGATAAGAAAACACATTAGGCATATATATATATATATATATATATTATATATATATATATATATATATATATATATATTATAGGCTATATATAAAAGGTTCAAGGCTATTGGCTATTCTTTTTTTTTTATGTACATAAATGGACCATGGTGAATTTATTTACAGTAGGCCTACTCGGGTTTTCCAATCCGTTCCCAAAGGTTTGTAAACTCACGGATTTGTGGCCTCGTCTGTGCCAACCTGGCCTCCTGTTTATGCGGGATGCATTTCATTATGTTTAAACTTAATATTTCTTGAATTTTCTAAAAAACGACGTTTAGGCCACTTGTCTTTAAAGTCAAATTTTATAGGAGGAAAAAGCTCAGTATAATAGAATAAGCCTAAGCAAAAAAAGACTTCACATTTAAAAAATAAATATAACACAAACACAAGATTAGGTTATATAAAAATAAAACATTCATACATTATTTTATGATTAACATATCAGCCTACTGTCTTCAGTGAACTCAACGCAAATGATAATAATATTATTAGCCTACATAGGCTACACATTTAGAATGCGCTTTTTTTTTTTTCAAAAAAAGGAACAAAGAAATTCGTCAAATGTCAGTCATAATACAGGGCTAAGATTATCACAAATAAAAACAAGATTTTGACGCAAGTGTGTGGGAGTGTGAGCGTGCACTGCATGGCATGAAGGAGCGGCGCGGACACTTGCATTATAAACAGTGGAAACAACTTGAAAAATAGGCCTACTCTATCATTTCTGGTCATACAGAAAAGAATAATAGCCTACATCATTCGCAACTACTTTTATTTGTCCAAATTCACATAACAAGAAAACGTTGTCCTTTTGTAAAATAAAATAAAACAATCAATCACGCTTTCATGATCTCCGTGAACTCAAGCGCGTCTCAAAAATGAATTTAAACAAAATATACCTAGCCTAAAGCTTGAAATTATCACTTAAACGAACAATTAAAATGCCACGTTATTAATTCAGACACATTTATTATCATAAATCATGGTTCCAGAGACATGGCTCTTCTCATTCAGCACTGCGGAAAAAAATATAATTTACAGGTTCTAATCTGGCCTGTCTAATCGACATTTTTTCCATAGTAATTTGTGAATATTTTAAATGTTTAATAAAGGGGCAAAAGGTTTTTTTTTTTTTTTTTTTTTTTTTTTTTTTGCAGCATTTGTGTAGCCTACAGTTCAAATGTTGGTGTTCAACTTTGCCTTTTAAAAATACAACAATCATTCATTTTTAGTTTTTCAATTAGGGGTTAAAAAAAGAAAAACGAATGGAAGCAATTATATAGCCTATTATTAAATATTTCAAATAATGTATTTGGAGAAAAGTTTGATTGTCAATCAAAATACTAGTAAAATCAAATACTTTAATCTAAAAACTATCACTAAAATAGTGATAACTACTATCTTTATTTTGATAATCCATGTAAATTTGCATCCATTCGTTTTTCATTTTTTAACCCGTAATTGAACAACGAAAAATGAACTGTTTTTGTATTTTTAAAATGCAAAGTTGAACGCCAACATTTGAATTTGAACTGTAGGCTACACACCAAATGCTGCACTAAAAATGCTGTTGTCACCGGTGCGCAATGAATTATGGGGTAGATCAGGGTAGGATAGGCCGCTAAGGATCCATTTATGTATCCTTCCTTTCACGGGGAAACGAAGGGTGCATTTGGCGTCGCTTTTGAATCAGGGTAGCCTTCGTCGTGCCGCGATGACGCAACCGGCCTTCCAATACGGCCTTCGAAGGATGCTGAATTGAATTGGGACAGCCTTCATAACTCCGCGGGTGACACAATTGGCCTTCAAATGCGGCCTTCAAAGATGCAGCCTTTGAATTGGGACAGCCTTCGTCGCGCCGCTGTGACGCAATCGGCCTTCAAATGCGGCCAAGCGGCCTTCAAATGCGGTCTTTGGAGGATGCAGCCTTCACATTGGGACACAGCTTTTGTATCTTACCCCTCATTGTTTTACAGGTGTCTGATGGTTCCAAAGTCCCAAAACTGATTTGGTCAATCCCAAGACAAGCCAAGTATGAGGATTGGGTAAAATTGAGACCTGGATTTGAACAAAGTGACACCACCTCCCTCTACCATCTTCACTAAACCTGAGAGATGTTTGAGAGCAGGTATGCTTGCCGCTTATTCATGGAAATGCTCTTCTGTAAAATAATTCTCTTGAATTCATGCTTTTACTAATATTAACAGAGGTGTATGAAACAATGTGGCTGTTAAAATTTTAGGGCTGGTTATCTATTGATGTATTAATTGAATGTCAGTGTTATTTTTTTTAAAAAAAATCAGTCTTGAAGTTAGCTCTGGTTAATGTCTGTGTCAATGTGAACTGTGATTGTAACCCTGCCTGTCATCATTTTCTTGTACTCATCTGCATTCTTTGGATTTATTTAATCTTGTAATACTTCCATACCTTGTTACTTTCCCCTTTAAAATCTTTGTATTTATGCCTTTGTTCTATTTGTTTGAATCCATTTCAGTTGTATAGTGCTTCTGAAAATGGTTTCTCAGTGGCTTTTTGCCACATTATTTTAGTTTGTGCTCATTTGCAGCATTTTGTATTGATGCCCTTGTGCCCTCTTTAATGCACCCTTTGTTTAAGCTTATGATTGTGAACTTTTTTTCTTTTGGCCTTTTATGTCCTCTTCCTATTTTATTTATTTATTTAAATTATTTTTTGTGTTCTGTAACTTAGGGTTTTGATACTGTCTCAATACAAAAAGGCGCGAAAGTGGCAAAATACAAAACATGTAAAAAAGGTATAATGCCTTTTGTATTCATTAACCCTTTTTTTCCATAACCCATTTGTGCTCCATGTCCCTATGTTTTTTGTGTTTTTTTTTTAACTTCTGGTTTGTTCTTTTTTTTCCCCCCTTTACACCCCTTGTATTTATAGTAATGCCCTATTTGCTTATCAGTCAAATGTAGTTTGTCCTTTCAATGTAGTATTTTTTTAAAGCAGCTTTGTCCATTTGTAATTATTTGTATGCTACTTTGTATTGTTTAACCTTGCATTGACTCCTTTTACAATTTATGCACATTTTAGGCTGTTGTCCAGTTTTCCTTTTATACCCTCTATAATTCAATCTGTCTATTTCTTTTTCCTTTTTATACAACTTTTATGCCTACTTCTATTTATTATTTTTTTAAATAGAAAGCCCACACCAGTCTAAAACTGCAGGTGCATATCAAATTAACTTATGTTCAAATATATAAGGGCGCCTTCCCCTCACAAAGACAAAGTGTTCAGTCTTTTATATTATATTTAGTCTTATTATATTGTATTAATTAGCTTTTTGTATTTTATGGCTTTGCCTCTTGTTGCATTTTAAGATCTAGTTTGTCTTTGTCCATTTTTTATTACTCTTGAATTTTTATTTGATGAATCTTTTTGTCTGCGTCTTTGCATTTATGGTATATTTAGATCTATATATTTATGCTTTTAATGTTTTTTTTGTTTAATGCCATTTGTCTTTTTTTATACGCTTTTCACTTGTTTCTTATTTTGTCTGTCTTTTATGCCACTTTTTGCCCCTTAAATTTTAAAGCTTTGTATTGACGTTGTGAACTTCCTTGTCTTAACACTGTTTATTGTTTCATTTTAAAGTTTTTTAAAAAATATATATATTTTTTAAATTCTTTTCAGGTTCATGTTCTGTTTTGGTTTTGTGTTCCCATTTTCCTGCATTGGCTGGTCCCCTCTGGCTGTTTATAGTCTTGTCTGATGTCCTTTCATTCAGTTTTTGTATTTATGGCTTAGCCACTTTTACAATTTAAGACTAAATTGTAGTCTAACCTTAACCCTCTTAATACTCACTTTTTGTTATGACCCTTTTTGTCTGATTGTCAATTTGCATTGATGGTATTATGCTTTTAAATGTTATGCATTTTTTTGTCCTTATGTATTTTAAACCTGTCTTTACTTGTTACATCCTGGTGATCCTGCTAGGGCTTTCTGCCATGTTCTACATCCCTCTGTCAGCACCAACCTTGCTCACGCTTCTCTCCACTCCGATTCTTTGATACGTTGCTTATCCTCTTTTTACTTATTTATTTTTTTTTTAATAGTTTGTATTCCTGTTTACGTGTACTTGTAACTTGATGCTCCTTTTTTTGTCCCTGTTGCATAGATTTTAATGTTTTGTTTATGCTTTTTTTTATTGTTAATGTTTCATGATTTTTTTTTTGAGAAAAATAAAACTTTTTAATTTTGTATTTTTTTTTGGAGAGGGGTAGAGTCCGAGGGGTAGAGTCCGAGGGGTAGAGTCCGAGGGGTAGAGTCCGAGGGGTAGAGTCCGAGGGGTAGAGTCCGAGGGGTAGAGTCCGAGGGGTAGAGTCCGAGGGGTAGAGTCCGAGGGGTAGAGTCCGAGGGGTAGAGTCCGAGGGGTAGAGTCCGAGGGGTAGAGTCCG
>CM070829.1:0-185000 GCA_036326025.1 Chrosomus eos
TGACGTCGAGTGTCTCGCCAATGTCCATAAAGACGTTGTGATATCGTGTTTATGCCCTTCCACGCATCTGCACAAAAACCTACCCTCGTTTTTTTCTTGAAAATTAAACCCTTTTCGGTATAAACCACGACAATATAGCCCATTGGATTGAAGCACATGGCGATTTAGCCCTCCATTTTATTGTTTTATAATTGTACACGTCTCTCTAGGACATTATGGGGTTCATTTCGGTGTTTGTTTTCGAGGAGCGGCCAGTAGAAGGAAGGCCCGTGCACAGCCTGAAGTGTCTTCGGACAGTTTATGGATTTTATATTTCCTAACCAGCCAGTGCCTCTGACTCTGGACTCCTTGTACTGCATTAGAGTGTTCCTTGAGGTGTTCCTGGGTGTTTGTGTATGATTATTAAATTTTAAAATCGAATACAAATTTATTGATAGTGAAAAAAACGATTTATGAGGCACCATATAGTGCTGAAAGGTATTTTTGCAAAAGTGGGAGGGCCCAGCCCTCTTGACTATAAAGTCGAGGGGGACCACGCCCTCTGCCAGTCAGAGAGAGAACAGAGACAGAGTCAGTTGTCGTTCCAATTCGCCTGAAGAGAACCTTGGGAAAGTTCGAAACGCGTCGCGAGGATACCTGAATGACACAATACCGTAAAAATGAGTACAGCTGCCATCATTTTGAGTGGGGATGATGTGGAAAAGCTCTGGAAAATTTTCTCTTCAGCCCATATAGGCTTTGAGTTGGTTTAAAAGGCCTCCATCATTGTGTGAGTGATGTTGTAGAGCCAAATAATTTTTTCTCCGTCCACCGTGACGTCGAGTGTCTCGCCAATGTCCATAAAGACGTTGTGATATCGTGTTTATGCCCTTCCACGCATCTGCACTAAACCTACCCTCGTTTTTTTCTTGAAAATTAAACCCTTTTCGGTATAAACCACGACAATATAGCCCATTGGATTGAAGCACATGGCGATTTAGCCCTCCATTTTATTGTTTTATAATTGTACACGTCTCTCTAGGACATTATGGGGTTCATTTCGGTGTTTGTTTTCGAGGAGCGGCCAGTAGAAGGAAGGCCCGTGCACAGCCTGAAGTGTCTTCGGACAGTTTATGGATTTTATATTTCCTAACCCAGCCAGTGCCTCTGACTCTGGACTCCTTGTACTGCATTAGAGTGTTCCTTGAGGTGTTCCTGGGTGTTTGTGTATGATTATTAAATTTTAAAATCGAATACAAATTTATTGATAGTGAAAAAAACGATTTATGAGGCACCATATAGTGCTGAAAGGTATTTTTGCAAAAGTGGGAGGGCCCAGCCCTCTTGACTATAAGTCGAGGGGGACCACGCCCTCTGCCAGTCAGAGAGAGAACAGAGACAGAGTCAGTTGTCGTTCCAATTCGCCTGAAGAGAACCTTGGAAAGTTCGAAACGCGTCGCGAGGATACCTGAATGACACAATACCGTAAAAATGAGTACAGCTGCCATCATTTTGAGTGGGGATGATGTGGAAAAGCTCTGGAAAATTTTCTCTTCAGCCCATATAGGCTTTGAGTTGGTTAAAAGGCCTCCATCATGTGTGAGTGATGTTGTAGAGCCAAATAATTTTTTCTCCGTCCACCGTGACGTCGAGTGTCTCGCCAATGTCCATAAAGACGTTGTGATATCGTGTTTATGCCCTTCCACGCATCTGACTAAACCTACCCTCGTTTTTTTCTTGAAAATTAAACCCTTTTCGGTATAAACCACGACAATATAGCCCATTGGATTGAAGCACATGGCGATTTAGCCCTCCATTTTATTGTTTTATAATTGTACACGTCCTCTAGGACATTATGGGGTTCATTTCGGTGTTTGTTTTCGAGGAGCGGCCAGTAGAAGGAAGGCCCGTGCACAGCCTGAAGTGTCTTCGGACAGTTTATGGATTTTATATTTCCTAACCCACCAGCTCCTCTGAACTCTTACTCCTGAACACTTATCCCCTGAACATTTAGCCTGAAACACTTACCACTGAACACTTACCTGAACACTTTACCTGACACCTTACGCCTGAACACTTACTCCCTGAAACATTGACCCCAGACCTTACCCTGCAACACCCCTCTACCTCAGAACACTTACCCTGAACATTTATCCCCTGAACACTACCCTGAACACTTAACCCCTGAACACTTACCCTGAACACAATACCCTGAACACTACCCTGCCAACATCTTACCCTGAACACTTACCCCTGAAATCCTTACCCCTGAACAGCTTACCTGGAAAACTCCCCAACATTGCTGAACACTTAACCCATAATACATTCTTACCCCCACCTGACACTTACCTCTCGCCAATGTCACTTAACCCTGTGAACACTTACTGAACCTTACCACTGAACACTAACCTGAACCTACGTTTACTCCCTGAAAAACTTACCCTTGTAACACTTACCCGACATTATACCACTTACCCCTGAATGCACTTAGCCCTGAACACTTACCCCTTTGAACATTACACCCTGGACATTATATCATCCGTGACCTTACCTGGAAGCATACCACCGAACCGTGCACACCTGAACTTCTCCGAACAGTTTACCTGGAACAATTTACCCTAACACTTACCCCGAACCTTACCACCTGAACACTTACCCTGAACAATTACCCCTGAACACTTACCCTGAACACTTACCTAAACTTTAACCCTGACACTACCCAACACTTACCCTGAACATTACCCTGAACACATTACCCTGAAACTTACCCTGAAAAGTTGACCCCGAACACTTATGAACACTTACCTGAACACTTACCCTGAACACTTAACCCTGAACACTACCCTGAATCACTTACCTGAACAATTACCCTGAAACTGTACCGAAACCTTACCTGAACACTATGAACATACCCTGAAAATGTACACCTGAACACTTACCCTGAACACTTACCCTCTGAAACCTTACCCTGAACACTTACCCTGAACACTTACCCCTGAACACTTACCCCTGAAAACACTTACCCCTGAACACTTACCCTGAACCACATTACCCTGAACACTTACCCCTGAACACTTTACCCTGAACACTTACCACTGACACACTTACCCTGAACACTTCCCCTGAACACACCTAAACTTACCCCTGAACACTTACCCCTGAACACTTACCCCTGAACACTTTACCCTGAACAACTTACCCCTGAAACACTTACCCCTGAACACTTACCCCTGAACACTTACCCCTGAACCTACTGATATACCCCTGAACACTACCCTAACCACCCCTGAACACTTACCCCTGAACACTTACCCTGAACACTTACCCCTGAACACTTACCCCTGAACACTTACCCTGAACACTTACCCCTGAACACTTACCCCTGAACACTTACCCCTGAACACTTACCCTGAACACTTACCCCTGAACACTTACCCCTGAACACTTACCCCTGAAACACTTACCCCTGAACACTTACCCCTGAACACATTACCCCTGAACACTTACCCCTGAACACTTACCCCTGAACACTTACCCCTGAACACTTACCCCTGAACACTTACCCCTGAACACTTACCCCTGAACACTTACCCCTGAACACTTACCCTGAACACTTACACCCTGAACACTTACCCCTGAACACTTACCGAGGCTTAAAGGTCATGAGTAAGAAAGATAAGGAACATGAAAAACACAAAGCATAAATAAAAACATTATTTTAAAAACTTTAATACAAAGTCTTACAGTACAAATAGAAAGAGCATAGTATAAAAATGGCAGACAATTAAAGAAACAAAAGGTATGGGGGGAACAGAAAAGTACATTGAAAAGTAAATGCAAAATTAAAAACAAATCACTACAATGGGGCACAAAAAAGTCGCTTAAAACCTGCAGAAGTATAAAGGCACAACAGCAGAAATACAAACACAAAAAGGTAAAAGGGACCCCTTTTCATGCAGCTTTTATGCTTGTGAATTGTATGGACTTGTCTAAGCTATTCAAAGACAGAACGTTAATTATAAAAAGGCACTTTAAAAAAATGTTTAAAGTATGCATAAATACTGTACAAAGAAGACCGCTTGAAAAACAGAGGGCATAAAAGCAAAACTGGACAATAACTAAAATGTGCTTAAATACAAAAAAGTCAATGCAACATTAAACAATACGAAGTAACAACTTACAAGTGGACAAAGCTTCTTTTAAAAAAAACACTACGTGGAAAGGGAAAAAATACATTTGACTGATAAACAAATAGGGCATTACTATAAATGCAAGGGGTATAAACAGGAAAAGAAAAAGATCGAACCAGAAGTAAAAGTAATAAAAAAAAACTTGGAACATAAGGGCACAAATGATGGGGTGGACAAAAGGTAATATGAAAATGAAAAAAAAAGACCAAAGAAAGGCAGTTTAAAAAAAAAGGCCACAATATTCTTCAAAAACAAATTAGTACAGGGTTCAAATAAAGACATGTCAAGAAACCAAATTCCAAACAAGCCTACAACATTGTGATAAATGGGGGGGGGGGGGGTATTAAAAACAACCTTCTATAAAATGCAAGAAAGGGGGATGAGGTAGAACGAAAGGGCAAACACAGTAACATGGATACAGGAGACAAAAGGAATTGTATAAGAGCCAGTCAAAAATGAACATTAATGCATGAAACCGCACCAATGACAGGCAAAAATACAAGTGCATATATTTATTTACACATTTGTTTTTTTTGCCTGTCATTGGTGCGGTTTCATGCATTAATGTTCTCATTTCATATATATAAAAAAAAATAAAAAATACTAATTTAATACAAATTGTATCAAACCCGCTTTAAACACCAATGGTCAAATATAAAAAAAATATATAGAAAATTGTATAAAGCGCTTAAAGTACAAATGCACATAAGGGCACAGGTACCACGATAAAAAGGACATAAGTACAGTGACAAAAATAAAGGAGAATTAAGGCTTAAATGGCATGAGTAAAACAAAGGACAATTAAAAGGGACATAAAGTACAATAATTTAAAATGAAATCAAACACCACAAGACATTAAATTCAAAGCCAAATTATAAATGTATACAAAATCCTTTGAGTCAAAGAAATTAAATCGTTTTTCAGAGTCGACTCTTACTTTTGAAAGACAATAACTTAATACACAGTGCACTTTCAGATGTAAAACTTTGCAGAATGTTTTCATTCACTTAGAGCTGTTACATAATACATGAAAGGTCATTTTCAAAAATCCATAATAGGGGCCTTTAAAGAAAAACAAAAAACATTATCAATTAAATTTAGTTTTGCTTTTCAAACAAATAGGGCATTACTATAAATAGAGGTACAAAGGGGAAAATAAAAAGACCAAATCAGAAGTTATAAAAATGCAAAGGGACATAAGGGCACAGATGATTACAAAAGGGACAAAGTTGCAAAGGCAAAAAAGATCAATAAAAAAATAAATAAAATAAAGTCAGGTGCATCTAATTAAAAGGTTGAATAAATTACAAGAATGCAGAGGAACACAAAAACAACATGCTGATAGACAAACTTACAAGAGTGCAAATCCATATTAACAAGAAAAGAAAGTTAGACAGAAAAAAAAAACAATAACAGATTGTTAACATTGACATTCAATTAATGCATCAATTAACCATCCTTAAAACTTTTGCTTCCACATTGTCAAATACACCTCTGCGGCCTAATTTGCCTGAAACTCAAGTTTGATACCTGAGCTTGTTTTTTTTATATGATCCTGCAGGAGACAGACTATCCCATTACACTCCTCAAAACAGAATACTTAACATTGGCTGATCAGAGGCAGCATTGAAAGATGGCCATATTCTCCAACAAAACTTAAGGAACATGGCTTAAGCCAATAAAGGTGCAGTATATAAAAAGTGAGACCAGGGCTGTGTTCGGAATTGCATACTTCCCTACTATATAGTAGGGGAAAAAGAGTAGGCGAGCGAAAAGTATGTACGAATCATAAAAGAGTAGGCGAGTATTACCTGGGTGACATGCTAATCATAGCTAATTATAGGACGATAGTGCGTTTGAATATGCCTACTTTCCTACTATATAGTAGGCGAAAACACTTCGTGAAAGAAGCAGTACATTCAAAACATCGGTATTCATAAAGGAGTAGGCGAGAAGGTCCCAGGTGGCTTACTGCTTTCGCCCCAGGTTTTTGAGTGCTCAACCAATGGATACTCTTCTATCCTAGGAGGCCACGGGAGACCATACGTCATTATCAAACATCACGGAGATCAGAGACACGGGGGGTTTCAAATGTGAGTAAACAGTTCCTTGTGTTTAAATCGTATGTGTTAAACTACTATAGAGTAAACGTTTTAACTGTTGAAGGTGTAAAGGAGTTAGACAGTATAGTATAGTTGTGATTTTGCTGTAAAAACATGTTTTATTATGTATAGCTAGCTAACAGGGGAGCTCCAGTAAGCACACGTAACGTTACGTCTCTAAAGTGGATTTACATAGACATTTTAAATAAGCGTGTTTAAGATGTATATGGTTATTTACATCTGAAAGGAAAATATTGTATACGTTTTGCAGATGAGCACATCACAACATGAAAAAGACATCTGAGTGATGTATGTGTGCTATTATGTAGGATAATTCACTATTGTCAACACTGTTTACATTAGACAAATGTGCTGTAAATAAGGTAAATAAAAAAATCTATGTAGAGACCCTGAAAAATGTTTGGGTTTCTAAATGTATAACTTTATTTTTTTTTTCTGAGAAGATATAATATAATTTCATTTATTTTGTATTTGGGTCTGGAATGATACACACACATACATTTTATTGTGTTTTTGGAGAGCGGCAGTCTGACGATGAGAACTGTGGACTTTGACCCTTGGAGAAAAAACGGAAACAGTTTTGTTGTGCGGGATGAGTGAGTGAAGTTCGGTGTTCTGAGAAGGCTGACAGCAGTCAAAGCTCAGGAACAATTTTGAGTTTTGTGTGAACTGGGAAAGTGTCACGCATGAGTTTTCAGCCGAATGGGAAGAGAAAAATCGCGGGAGAGTTCAGAGACTGCGCATTTCAGTTTCGTGTGAGTGAAAGAGATGGAGAGAACACGATGATCACATGTGAGATAATCTGTGTTTTTCTGCGATCACGTTGATTATATATATATATATTAGATTAGTTCTAGATTGTGAGATCCGGAAGAATATACCCGTGTTTATTTTTTCAAGTTCAGTGTTGCAGTTTAACTAATTAAACTTTAACTAATTCGCTTGACATCCGGAAGAATACCGTGTTTTTTTTTTAGTTGATTTCTTTGGGTAAAAGTGTCGCAGTGGTGTATGTAGTTGGGAGTTTGTGTTAAGTGCGTGTTTATTGTTTTAAAAAACCGAGAGATCGTCGAAATCGAGAGATCTACTTTCGCGGATGCATCTGGCCACCAAGAGGAGGGAGGAGTTCGAGATCCACTCAATGTCCCTGTGGATTGCGTCCCGGATGCTGTGTATCATCTCGTCGGGGAGTGAGAATATTCTGGGATATCAACGGGAATTCTTGTTTTTCCTGATTCGTGAGTAGGCCTACTACACTGTGTTTTTGCATCAAAGAGCTCCAACTAGCGCGCCATCTGTGTACTTAAAATCCCAGCTGGGTCAAATTAATATTTTCGTGACATTTGTTATTATTTTTATTTTTGGGTTATATGTGATTATTAGTTTTCATTGCTGGGGTGGTTTGATTTTGTGCATTGAAGTATTTGGTAATTCAAAGAGTGAAAAGACAAAAGAGCACTGAGAAGAATAAATACATGTTTATTGATCTGCATCATTTTGTGTGATTTCCTGTGGAAAGAATTGTATAGCGTTAATTAGGTCTTTCTTTGAGAGATTTGTATTTTAAAATCTAAAGGGAAACACAGTAGTGTTTTAATATCATTTCCAAACAGCAAACATAAATCTGACACTATCAGGTGAAGATCTGAGATCTGGGTAATATTGACAGTGTAACTGATGGGAAATGTGCCTCCACCGGGGTAGTGGATAAATTTAAGATCCCTTAGAAAGATTTTTATTTTGTGAGCCACAAGATTCTACCCGGCAGGAGGGCTACATCTATAAAGTAACTAAACGTGTTATATATTTTATTTGTTCCTTATTACTGTTGATGACTGCTTTTGTATAATGTTTGTGCATTTTTGTAGGATCTGAAATGTCTGCAGACTGGTGTGAGCACTGAGGATGAGGAGCCCAGAGCTGAATCCTGGAAATGGTGCCATGGATGAGACGCTCCATCACTCTACCGGCCCCTATGAGTCCCTCCATCACTCCACCAGCCCCTATGAGTCCCTCCATCACTCCACCGCCCCCTATGAGCCCCTCCATCACTCCACCGGCCCCTATGAGCCCCTCCATCACTCCACCTGCCCTTATGAGACCCTCCATCACTCCACCTGCCCTTATGAGTCCCTCCATCACTCCACCGGCCCTATGACTCCCTCCATCTCTCCACTGGCCCCTATATTTAATGTGTGCATTAATTCATTGCTTGACTGACAATTGAGATGTTTCACTGCATTTATCTAGTGTGTATTCATGCATAACTATGTCATATGACAAAACATTACATTTTGTATGTTTTATTAAATTATATCATTTTTAGTATATAAAAAAATAATATAATTAAGTATTGGTCAGCATTTATTATTATTATTTTGTTTAAGTTTTGGGGTGGGCTAACGATGCAATTCATTCTGAGGTAATATTAATTTTTAAGGAGCGATACTTAAATTTTTCGACTATAAAATCAACAGTTTTCTCCAAAGGAGAGATCTTCGAGCAGCTGCCCGTCTCCTTTGTGCAGACATTACAAACGCCGAGGGAAACTGTTCTAGGTTGTGCTGTCGAGTTACTGATGTTATGAAGTGTTAGTGCACCTGTCGCTCATATCATTTCAACATTACATACAAGATCATGGAAAGATACCATAGTTGTATCTAACAATGAACAATCATAATAAAAAACAGAAAACAAAGAGCATTGGTTTGTGTACATCATAATATGATATGTATAGGCTACACAGGAAAAAAGAACAATAACAAGGCTAAATATCTTTAAATAGTTTTTCATAATACATGAAAAAAATTCTGAGGGATCAAACAAGAGACAAATTCATCAAGAAAAAGAGGAAAATGTAAAAGGAGAAACTTTTTGGGTATAAAAAAAGAAATTAACAACATATTCAAGAGATGATGATGTTGGGGTTTCTTAATAAAAAGTTATATAGTTATATAGTTAGGCCCTATAAGGATAAAACTGTGGGTCACATTAGTAGGGTTTAAAATATGACAACTTAAAATCAACCCTAAATGTATTCACAAAATAATGGACAGCCGTTTCTTCAACAATAGGCTACCACAAAATGAGCAAGTTTCATCAATATCAAGATATTTACAGATAGATGAATTAAATGTATTGTTCATATCTTTTAAGTGTGATAACGCGTCGTAGGTCACATGATAACGTCAATATGGCGTATGATGTCCGGATCGCATTCATACTCAACGAGATTTGGCTATAAAGTACCTACTCGTTTAGCGCTCGTTAAGTAAGTAGTCATTGAAATTAAGTACCTACTCATTGAGTATGCGATTCCGAACGCAGCCCAGGAGTCATTTTTTAATCAGTTTACCAAAGAAAGCTCTCTACATTTCCAGAGTTCAAAGAGCAAATGAGAGTAGAAGAGTTAAATTCTGGAAGCTTACCTGGGTGAGTGCTGAAATTCTCAGTGACGAGCGAGACCAAGGAACAGGACAACAGCAGGACAACCTTCAAGAAGCTGCACAGATCAAGACGATATGGTGAAGTTGAGGTTCACATGAAACTCAAAAGTAAATGTATCAAAAGACTAATTCCAAATATTTGCAAAAGGCATCCTGCTTCATCTCCCCTGCCAGTTTTTAGTTTCACAGTGTCCTCTGGTCAAGTCCTGGTCTCATTCAGACCCAAGAAAAGTGGAGTGTTGTTTGTTATGGATTTTTCTCTTCTTTACAGTTTTTCTCATTTGCTAAGGCTCGCTAAATGAAACTGGGATCCGCTTGATCTTCATCATCGTATTATTAGCACAGCAGAAGTCTTCTCTTGCAAATGCTTTAACACTTTTTCATTTGTTTCACACATTTTTCACACCCTTTTTCAAAACAGTTACCACAGATCTCATTGAAAGACCCCAAACTCTATTGGATTCACTGTGTTGAACAAAAGGAAAACATCTATAAACAGCTGATAGAAAGTACTTGCATAATTATAAATCTCTATCCATCTGTGTAAAACTCATTTGCACAACTCTTCAATCAGCAATCGGTCCTCATCCATCTATAAAAGATGCCACCTCTGTGTTGCTATTTGCAAGCATGGATCAAAGAGGCCATAGGCACGGAAGGAGAGCAAGAGGCCATGGCAGAGGGGCCAGAGGAAGGGGGGAGGAGGAGGAGGAGGAGGAGGAGGAGGAGGAGGAGGAGGAGGAGGAGGAGTTTGAGGAAGAAGAGGAAGAGGAGCAAGAGGCCATGGCAGAGGGGCCAGAGGAAGAGGAGTTTGTATGCGTGGTGGAGGAGCTGCAGCAGCAAGAGGACGAAATCGAGCTGAAGTTTCAATTGAAATTTAAAAAAATGAAATTTACAAATGAAAAACAATTATTGACCATGTCATCAATCATAGCTTGTCCTTTAGAGAGGCTGGACAAAGGGTGAAGCCCATTCTGAGTCAGAGCACTGTGGCATCTATTGTCAGGCTTTTTCAGAAGAAACAGGTAATTCACATTGTTACTGTAATGTATGTCTAGCTTTACTGTATTGCCCTGTTAGCAGAACAAACTGTGTATACAGTAATGCAGATCTTTTATCAATCCCATTTATGTGACTGTCATATAGTAATGTAAATTTTGACATGCCTTTTGCTTTTACTTTATAGAATCCACACATTTTATATATATATATATATATATATATATATATATATATATATATATATATATATATATATATATATATATATATATATATATATATATATATATATATATATATATATATATATATATATATATAATGTGTGGATTCTATAAAGTATATATATATTATTTTTTCACCCATAAGTTTCATTTGGTAGGTTTTCTTTTCCAGTATCCATTTGAGTTTGTAAAGTGTCATTTCATATTGATGGCTGTATTTTGTTGTCCATTGTGTAATGATTGATTAAAAGAATAAATTAATTTGACCACAAGTTGTGTTGTTTGATGGAAATATTTGCTTATGTTACATGTTTTTAATGTTTTGTGAGTATTAGAGCATTTTGCTAACAAAATTAGTCATTTTGGCCATTGAGCTTTAGTTTTATCCTATGTGTTAACTGTTTTGAAAATGTGATGTCAGAGTGGGCAAATGTGTTTAAGCAATCGAGAAAAACTGTAATCTGACTATTTGCTTTCTTACAAATCTTCTCTTTTCGATACTCCAGCTCCATGCGTCTACAATTGACAACCACTGAGTTTTTATAATCCTACTCTAACTCAAGCTCTCGTAGCATCTACCATCGACATCTTGGCTTTGAGTTATCTCTGAACTACTCTACTCAAGCTCACATAGCGTCTACAGTCGACAACTAGCTTTGAGTTCTTATTACCCTAACTTTTTCGCTGCGCAGCTTAAATGACAGACAGACTTCAGTAAATGTCCTTTAGATGCTCTTTGTTTCAGCTGGGAGTTTTCTCGAGCAGTTCTCAGAGAAATCTCAACTCAATCAAAAAATACAACAGGCTTTATAGTGCAAAGCCAGACACATCAAAATAGAATCATCATCACTAATATTAATCATTGTCACGCTCTAGCCACATGATTTGTCACATTGGTTAAAACAAGCCACCCTCCTTTGTTAGTGACATCAGCATATGTTCTCAATACAGGCAAGGAACAGAACGTTTTAGTTCATTGTCAAAGTTCAACCTGACTATGGTTATATTGGGTCAAATATTTGTTAGATGGTTAGATCATGTGGAAAGTTCGCCTGATGGCTACATCCTGAATAAAAGGAAGTAAGTCTCATTCTATTTTATTGTTAGATTTTAGAATGGAAAGTTTAGTCGTCTTCAGACAGAAAAGTAGGAAGTATGATAGATTTTATCACATGATAGAAATATTAAAATCAGATAGAAATATAAAATCACAACTTTATGGTTAGTTACATGATTAACCTTATCAATTATAATATAAAATCAGAACTTTATGGTTAGTGACATGATTAACCTTATCTTATTATAATTTTTCCACGACAGGTTACATCTGGAATAAATGGTAAATGGACTGCATTTATATAGCGGTTTTAACAGATCAATGGCCACCAAAGCGCTTTACATATTGCCTTACATTCACCCATTCATACACTCATTCATACACCAACGGCAGAGTGTCAGGCTCATCCAGCTCGTCGGGAGCAGCTGGGGTTAGGTGTCTCACACACACACACATATTTCTTCAAAACCTAACGAAACTTACCAATTCACAAAATTAACGGAATGCATAGCAGATATAAAAAATTGGATGACCAGTAATTTCTTACTACTAAATTCTGAAAAAACAGAGATTCCAATCATTGGACAAAAAACTTCCACACTTAATAACCTAGAATACTGTCTAACACTAGATGGCTCCTCTGTTAAGTCTTCGTCGTCAGTTAGGAACCTGGGTGTGCTCCTTGATACCAATCTTTCATTTGAAAGTAATGTGTCTAGTATCTGTAAAACCGCATTTTTCCATCTTAAAAATATATCTAAATTACGTCATATGCTCTCACTGACAAATGCGGAACAATTAGTTCATGCGTTCATGACCTCAAGGCTAGATTATTGTAATGCTCTACTGGGTGGTTGCCCTGCACGCTTAATAAACAAACTACAGCTAGTTCAAAACGCAGCAGCTCGAGTTCTTACCAGAACCAGGAAGTATGACCATATTAGCCCGATTCTTTCAACACTGCATTGGCTGCCTATTAAACATCGTATAAATTTTAAAATATTGCTGATTACTTACAAAGCACTAAATGGTTTAGCTCCCCAGTACTTGAGCGAGCTCTTAACACATTATAGTCCTTCACGTCTATTGCAATCTCAAAATTCTGGCCAGTTGATAATACCAAGAATATCAAAATCGACTGCTGGCGGTAGATCCTTTTCCTATTTAGCACCAAAACTTTGGAACAATCTTCCTAACACGGTCCGGGAAGCAGACACAGTCTGTCAGTTTAAATCTAGACTAAAAACACATCTCTTTGGCTTAGCATACACATAGCACACAATAGACTTCTATAATTCAATGTTAGGCTGCGTAGTTTAGATCAGCCGGAAACGGGAACACTTCCCATGATTCCTGATGTACTTTGTACATCATGGGAAGGATGGCATCTACGCTAATATTAGTCTCTCTGTTTATCCCGAGGTTTATTGCAAACTGCCGGATCCAGGCCATATCCAGATCTGAGGAAGGACCATCACCTGGACACGACGACAACGCATCCCTGAAGTGCCTCATCAACACTGTGAAGGCCCATGGACACCTCAACACACTCATCTCCACACCGGCGTGATGACTCCGACCCCAACTAGATGAACTGGATAAATATCGTGAAAGTTCTGATCACATCTGACTCCTGACATTATGCTGCCTAAATCATAATCATTCACTGTTTGTTGGTTGGCCAAAGGAGGACTGGCCCCCCGACTGAGCCTGGGTTCTCCCAAGGTTTTTTTCTCCATTCTGTCACCTGATGGAGTTTTGGTTCCTTGCCACTGTTGCCTTTTTCGCCTCTCTTCGCCTTTGTCGCCATTGGCTTTTGGCTTGCTTAGTTGGGGACATTTAACATTTAATTTTGAATTTAACAATACTATTATAACATTTTTTTCCTGTTATCTCTGTGAAGCTGCTTTGAAACAATTTGTATTGTAAAAAGCTCTATATAAATAAAGGTGACTTGACTTGACACTCACACACACACACACACACACACACACACACACGCTCTCACACACACACACGCTCTCTCACACACACACACGCTCTCTCACACACACACACGCTCTCTCACACAGACAGACACTCTCACACAGACACTCTCACACAGACACTCTCACACAGACACTCTCACACAGACACTCTCACACAGAGTGTGAGCAGTTTTTCCGGCAGTCCGGCAGTTTTTCTCTCACACACACTCTCACACACACTCTCTCTCACACACTCTCTCTCACACCACACCACTCTCTCTCTCCACACTCTCTCCTCTCTCACACTCTCTCTCTCTCTCCACACTCTCTCTCTCCACTCTTCTCTCTCACACTCTCTCTCTCTCTCACACTCTCTCTCTCGCACTCTCTCTCTCACACTCTCTCTCTCTCTCACACTCTCTCTCTCTCTCTCCACACTCTCTCTCTCTCACACACCTCTCTCTCTCACACACACTCTCTCTCTCACACACACTCTCTCTCTCTCACACACTCTCTCTCTCTCACACACACCTCTCTCTCACACACACTCTCACACACACACTCTCTCACACACACATCTCTCACACACACTCTCTCACACACACTCTCACACACACACTCTCACACACACACTCTCACACACACACTCTCACACACACACTCTCTACACACACACTCTCTCACACACACACTCTCTCACACACACACTCTCTCACACACACACTCTCTCACACACACACTCTCTCACACACACACACTCTCTCACACACACACTCTCTCACAACACACACTCTCTCACACACACACTCTCTCACACACACACTCTCTCACACACACACTCTCTCTCACACACACACTCTCTCACACACACACTCTCTCACACACCACTCTCTCACACACACACTCTCTCACACACACACTCTCTCACACACACACACTCTCTCACACACACACACTCTCTCACACACACACATCTCTCACACACACACTCTCTCACACAACACACTCTCACACACACACCTCTCACACACACACACTCTCACACACACACACTCTCACACACACACTCACACACACACACACTCACACACACACACTCTCACACACACACACACTCTCACACACACACACATCTCACACCACACCACACACACACACACTCTCACACACTCTCTCACACACCTGGGGTTATGTGTCTTGCTCATGGACACCTCAACACTTGGTCAGGTGGAACCGGGGATTGAACCACCAACCTTTCGGTTTGTAGACAACCTACATGAACCACTGCCGCCCCGTAATGTCACATCTGGAATAAAGTCAACATTTGAACTTTGGAATAGCCATACAGCTATGAACAGAAAAAGAAAAGTGTGGGAGAGGTGCAAAATGTGGGACTGCATAATCTGATGCTTATGAAACAGAAGAAATGCATGTCAAACAGCAATGTGCTGATTTTGGGGACAGGATTTGAATAATCTAAGTGGTTGTAAAAAAAAAAGAGTCACACTCAGGATCTTTGGGTCCGCATAGGAGATGAATGGCAAATTGGCAAAAATGTGAAAATACCAAGTTTTTTTGTGCGTACAATCTACAAATCAGCCACGATCCAGAGAAAAAGCACACAACAGTGAAGGGGTGAATCTATAAAACATCAAGAGTGTATACAATAGGCACAATGAAAGTGGTATAAAACTAATTAACTAAATTAACCTGTTAGCGTTCCTGCAAAATTTGCCTAAAACGCCTAAAAAAGGCCTACCCAATTTAAATTGCATGCTGTTCTTGAACCATTTGGAGTATATGCATGCTTTTGGTTTCTTTTGAAAGGTGACACTCAGAGGTTTGTTCCTACATAGTCAGAATCACTGTAAGTCTTACTGGCTTTGAGTAATAGAACTTTGAACACACTGTAAAAGGACCAAAAAAAATCCGCCTACATTTTTTCTTCTAAACAGATGCCTGCAGATAACTACAGCTGGGAGCTATTAGCAGGAAAACATAATGGGATCACAGCATGAAGCCTTACCAAACCCAGTTTAAAATTTTATAACAATAGCTTAGAAAATGAGTGTTTTACACATGTTTATCTAAGTGTATGTCTAGGCGCTTCCCAAAAAAGGCCACTTGGAGACTCCAAAGGACCCTTTGTGACCATAGACACATAAAATGCTGCTATTCTTGAATGCTTTACTCTGCAGTCATAATTTTGGGCTCTAATGAAAGGTTACACTTAGGGCTATTATATTCCTTATCACTGGCAATAATTGCTGACACATAGCAACTGAAGCATAAACACATTATAGTGTTTTTTTTTCTTCAATTCTTGAAACCAAACTTTCTACAAAAAAAGAGACAAAACAAGTATATATATATATATATATATATATATATATATATATATATATATATATATATATATATATATATATATATATATATATATATATATATATATATATATATAAAAATCAATAATAATAAAAAATATATATATATAAATATATATACATTTTGACGAGGTGCTGTCATTCTGTCCCTCAGTATGCTGTTTTTTTCTGACAGGCTCCCAGTCTTCATCTTATTCATTTTCAGATGATGGTCTGTGATATAAAAAAAAAAATAATAAACATATTTATTTTAAACAAAAAATAAGCATATAAACAGAACAACATGCACACAAATAAATCAGGTTATACAGTTTATGAGCACACACACAACACACACACACACACACACACACACACACACACCTGTGCTTGAGCCCACATAAACAATCCTGCACAAGCGCACACGACAGAAGTTAGCAGGTATCTTACACGTAAAACACACACACACACACACACATACACACACACACACACTAGGGTTGCCACCCGTCCCTTAAAATACGGAATCGTCCCGTATTTGTGGAATAAACAGCGCGTCCCGTTTTGAATCAATACGGGACGCGGTTTGTCCCGTATTTCCGTGTTGTCTTAAACGCATCATCCCATGCGAATCATTCCACCCGCATTCTGTGAAGACTCGTCCTATTCTACCCTTGATTGGGTAATACTCGCTGCCATTGTTGGTTTGATTGGTTTGTTTAATACCATCACAGGTTCAGGGCCAATCAGAGAGGAGAGCGAGTCTTTTAGCAGAGAGTTGATAGCTCCTGATGCCCGTTTCCGCAACGAGTCTATTTTTGCTGTGCTTCAAACGCTGAATTAAAGTGACAGCGCATAGTTTGTGGTCAAAATGAACACCAATTGACATGAAAATGTAGTAATTCCATCATAAATGCATTTAAATTAAATAAAAAAGATGACTGTAGACAAGAATAGTAGTAGGCTATTTAATTAAATGCATTTATGGTGAGATTACTAAATTACATTAAGACTGCATGACTGCAATGTGGTAAAGCAAAGAAATTACAATTTACTTAAGCAAGGCGACTAATGAATGACACTCGTCTGATGATTAATCTTTAATTTTAAGATTATCTTATTATTAATTTCACGTCTAATAAATCATGGACTTCATCATTAAATGAATCGCTTCCTGGGGGAATATTGATTGTTTTATCTAATTGTTTTTGTTATGTTAAAAAAAGTAAATTTAAACTATTTATAGCCTACACCTATGTCATTATAAGTAAGTATAAATAGATTACAATTATTTACATAACTATAGTTTATAATAAAAGTATTTGTATTAATGGGTTTTGCTCATAATTGCTTGTTTTGAAAATGGACATTTTCAGATGTGTTGAAAATATTCTTAGAAATATTATTAGAAAATATATTTCTAATCCACAGAGATTTACACACACACACACACGTATTTTTAAATAATACATTCACGGGGTTTAAATATTTCTAACCCTTTCTTTGCATCTTGCACCTGTTAGCTACTTTAAATCGTCAACTCGTCCAATGGTCTGTTTACGCACGGACGCATGAATCAATACGGAGCTTTGCGCACGATCTTCGCGCATTACCTGAGGGATCGGCCCACTAAAGCTGCATATCAATCATTACAGACATTCATTGGCTATCAGCAAAGTCCGTCATTTCCATTCTCTATTGCAACTGGATCGATTTACTGTCACTCAAAGAGAGGGCGGTACCATTCTTCATCAGTGCGCTCTTTGGCTATTGACAACAGGTGACACCTCAATCATGGACCGATTGGCTCAAATGACCTGTCTATCAAAAGTTCAGGGGTCAGTGGCCATTTTGATATCACATTTCCTTCAATGTTTACTTATCAAATGAAACTAGATCATAGAATGCGTCGAAGTTGTGATCGTGCTGCCGGCTAACGCGAAATGCTAGTACTAAATTCCGTGGATGTTTATTGATAAATAAATGTGTCATGGACTAAATCCTTCATTGAATTGGATTGTATGGACCCTTTACAGTGTAACCAAACCGTTTTTGTTGGAATGTAATGGATAATGGACTAACAAGAGTCTTCCTTGGTGAGTTTCTTCCAGTTTGTTTTTGTTTTTTTGGCTGTTGGTGGTCTGACAAACTGACAGATTGTACCCGCTGTGTTGATTGTATCTTAAAATGGCTTACATCGCTCGAATCACGAGAATCTCAGCTTTCCAAAGATGTATAACATGTTTACATATTTTAGTAAAAAAAAATTCTTGCAAGAATTAAACCTCTGAAACAGCCCAACGTCCCGCGGTCGGTACGTCGGACCACTATCTGGTTAACCCTCTGGGGTCGGCAAACGCGCCGGCGAGTTTTGCTGGATTTTTTCCTTATCAGTGCAAAAGAGAATCAAATTACTCAGTTGATTTTGATCTTACATATAAGTGTTGTACATCATTAGATCCTGTTAAGTGTCTATTTTTTTGTGGGTACTCACAATAAAAACAAAGTGTTGTGCTTTTCGTCATATAAAGAAAAATAAACATGATGCGCATTTTGCCTTCTCTGTCAGTGAGGTCCATTCTGAAACGAGTCCGAAAAATTAACTGTAATTCAGTCAATACTTGTCACAGAGATACGAGAGATTTCTCTTTATGAAGCTGAAATTCTCTTCTTTTAAATGAAGTAATTTAATTAAAAAAAAATATTTCCAGTTTATGTAATCCGTTTGAAACCAAGGAGAGTTCGAGTTTTTTCATTCTCCCTTCATTATCTCTAATGAGCTGAGACCGCCACGCCCCCAGCGCTTTTCACATGGTAAATAGGCGATCTATGCAGAACGCCCCCGATCAATGCCATAACAACACGAAGATTCTTCATCAGATTCACTGATAGTTCATCGTGTTTTGAGGATGGCACGCTACTCCTTCAGATGATTTTGGACAGCGGGGAAGAATTCACCTTTTCCTCAGAGGAATTTGAAACTCGGACGACGAACGGCTGCATTTTGAAGAACGAATTGACCCCGCCGATGATACAAGTTCGGAGTAAGTTGTTTAGTGTTTTATAATTCCTTTTCTGATCTCGCGTCACCAAGGTCAGATAAATCCCATCACATAGAGACTCTTTCACATAGATATCATCATATAGAGAATTTGGAAATCCAAAAAACGTCCAAACCTTTCTAAGGTTAAAAATAATTGATGTTCAACAAATAAAAAAAAAAACAAATATAATACAGATAAGCAAATCATAAAGCTTGGGTTGCTGAATATTCGGTCCCTTACTTCAAAAGCGCTCATAGTTAACCCTCAAGGCGCCACGGTCGAGTTTACTCGACAAGATGCGGCACTGAATGAAACGGCCGATATTGTCGAATTGGGTGTCAAATTTCGTTCGACATCCCCTCCACTGGATGGCAGACATGTCATACTTCATCCCCGACTCAAAAAAACGACATGTTGGAGGGATATTGAGTTTGTGGATGAATATCGATATCTGGGTACAATCATTTATAACAAATTAAATTTTAATGCCAATACGTTTGTAAAAAGGTGCAGCAGCGTATGTTTTTCTTGAGAAAAATGAACACTTTTAAAGTATGCTCAGTGTTAATGACACTGTTTTATAGGAGTTTTATTGAATCCGTAATTTCTTATTGCGACATTGTATGGTTTGATTGTATTAGCATGTCAAATAGAAACAGAATGACTAAGCTGATTAAGACTGCTTCTAAAGTGATTGGAGTCCAGCAGATATTGCCTCAGGACAGTTTTAAAAAACGTGTTGTTAAAAAAGCTTTTTCAATAATCAATTGTCCATCACACCCATTACATAAAGAGTTTGTTATTCTTCCATCTGGCCGCAGATATAGAGTAATGGGGGGGAGAACTAGGAGGTTCAAGAAATCATTCATACCAACTGCTATTTTAATGTTGAATAGTCTGTAACTATGTGTGTTCTTTTTCTTTTGTGAGAGTCTATGTGAGTGTTTTTTGTGACGTGTAGCACCTGTGCAAAACTAATTTCCTAAGGGATAAATAAACTAAACTGAAGGAACCAAGAGTCTGTAGCAAAACACTAATCCGAGAGATCACCAGCTTGCTAGATTTAAAGGTGCAGCGGCAAACGGCCACCACCTGATTCAATCAAGGCGCAATTCCCGCTGCCTACGTCCTACCCGCTACATTAAGCTAGAGGGCATTTATACTCATGGACACATTTAATTTTATATTTAACAATATTACTAGAACATTATTTTCCTGTTCGTAAAGCTGCTTTGAATCTGCATTGTAAGAACCACTATATAAATAAAGGTGACTTGACACCCATTGACAGACGTGCAGACACCATAAATGAAATTCACAAAATAAACAAACTTGAATATCATGTGCTTTTTTTAAGTTCTATAACTACATTTAAAAAAAAAAAAAAAACACATTTCACCATTGTGAAGCCTTTTAATGTTTTTTTTTAAATCCCCTTCAACCCCCAGTTTTGTTTTCTCCCACCTCACATATCCCATGATGCACCACATATATAAACATATATATTATGGGGTTATATACATGTATAAAAAAGACCACTACAGAAACCACTCTGGGTTTTCAACTGGCTCCAGCAAGTCAGGTATGCTCTCAAACAGACTGATTTTGATTAGTGGTGTGCAGAGCGAGGATTCGTGGAACACTGAAACAGTTGAAGCTAATAGGTCTTATGTAGAGGCTTTGAAACAATCCAGCACCTTAGTGATCTGGGGCCGTATTCACAAAGAATTTTATCTTACCACTAGGAGTACTCCTAAATCGCACTAAAATATTTTAGCTAGGAGTTTTCTCTTAAAAGTTATTCACAACGCCTTTCAGACCTACTTTTAGTAAGGAAAAATGACAACTCCTAAACTAAGAGTGAGTCTTTGTTGCTATCCTATATCACTGACAGAATGTATTATATCACCATACAAGGTCATAATTCTGCCACCAATTTACTTACACGGGGCGTTCCACAAGGTTCGGTTCTTGGTCCACTCTTGTTTATCATCTACATACACCCACTTGGTAGCATCATACGCAGGCATGGACTACAATTCCATTGCTATGCAGATGACATCCACATTTACTTCACCACCAGCTCCGATAGACCATCCCTGCCTGACTCACTCACTGCATGCATCAGGGACATAAAGCATTGGATGTCCCTTAACTTTCTCAAATTAAATGATAATAAAACTGAGATATTAGTGATTGGTTCTCCAGCCTCAGTCAAAAGGATGGACCAGTCCTTCTATATTGATGGTTTCCATATAAAGCCTTCATCACTGACTCGCAACCTCGGTGTCTTATTTGACTCAACTCTGTCTTTTGGCTCTCATATTTCTTCCATTGTTAAAAACTCTTTCTTTCATCTTCGAAATATTGCTCGTCTAAGACCATCTCTCACTTTAGCTGACGCCGAACTCTTAATTCATGCATCAATCAC
Source organism: Chrosomus eos (assembly GCA_036326025.1). Classification (NCBI taxonomy): domain Eukaryota; kingdom Metazoa; phylum Chordata; class Actinopteri; order Cypriniformes; family Leuciscidae; genus Chrosomus; species Chrosomus eos. The sequence goes on from CM070829.1 coordinate 21,830, forward strand.
ATGACGTCTGGATTATTGCAATGCTTTATTTCTTGGCCTTCCCAAAAAACTTATTGCAAGATTACAGTACGTCCAAAACTCAGCAGCAAGAGTTCTCACCTCCACCAGGCGTTCTGCTCACATTACTCCGGTGCTTCATGACCTTCACTGGTTACCCGTTTCATCTCGTATCCACTTTAAGGTATTGCTTTAACATATTAAACGGTCTTGCATCCCCCATATTGTCTGATCTACTTTCACCTACGTCCTGCACGCTCTCTCAGACAACTGAACTTGGTTTACTATCCATCCTCGTTTTCGATTATCTACAGTAGGTGGAAGGTCATTCGTGTTAATGCGCAACATTATGGATTTCACTGCCCCTATTCACTTCGAATTTCATCAGTGACTGCTTTCAAGACACAGTTAAAAACATATGTTTAACATGTACTTCGTCTAAATTGATTATATGTGTCCTTTGTGATTTTAAGTTGTGCGTCAGTGTTAAATGTATTATAAAGGTACATGTAAAGCGACCTTGAGCTTTGGAAAGGCGCTAAATAAATTTCTTCTTCTTCTTTTTTTCTTTTCTTTTTTCTTCTTCTTCTTTTCTTCTTCTTTCTTCTTCTTCTTCTTCTTCTTCTTCTTCTTCTTCTTCTTCTTCTTCTTCTTCTTCTTCTTCTTCTTCTTCTTCTTCTTCTTCTTCTTCTTCTTCTTCTTCTTCTTCTTCTTCTTCTTCTTCTTCTTCTTCTTCTTCTTCTTCTTCTTCTTCTTCTTCTTTCTTCTTCTTTTCTTCTTCTCTCTTTCTTCTTCTTCTTCTTCTTCTTCTTCTTTCTTCTTTCTTCTTCTTCTTCTTCTTCTTCTCTTGATGACGTCAATTCTCAATGCACGAGCTTCCTCGCAATGATCACAGGTGATTGGTTTTAGATGACAGGGCCACCATGCAGAAAATAACACAGACAAAACAAATCATGGAATTATGACATCTAAATATGTCTGTGTCCTACGCAAAATAATAATAGTAATGTCATCAAAATGCATATGTTTTTGCAGGCCCCAGTGAAGTGTAGGCCTAATTCTAAAAAGGCAGAGAGAGAGAAAAAAAGTTGTGAATTAAATTAAATCAAGGTAGCCTAATACTCTAATGAAAACCGCCACTTGCCTAATAATGCAAAACGACACTTGCATTAACACTTTGCATTAACACATTAATTGACATCCTATTAGCCTAAATAGACTACTAGCAAGGAAATGTTGCTCCTATTGAAGTAATGTAATAGTTAAATGACGGTGGATTATGAACTCGCAAAAACGGAAAAGAAAGCCAATAACGCAGGACCAGTTATGGTGTGTTCACACCGAACGCGAATAGAGCGTCAAATACGCGTCTAGTTAGACGCTTGAACATTCGTTCAAATTTTTCAACTTGTGCGGAAGGCATTCGCGGCAAACGCGTCGCCCAATTCGCGTCATTCGCAACGCCCGGCGCGAATGATGCGTCTATTCGCGTCTTTGCATTGACTTTGTATATGTAATCTACTCGCTCAAATAATTAAATTCGCGTTCGGTGTGAACACACCATTACTGCTGCTGGCTCAGTTGGTGCTGAAAAAAAAAATGATAAATGGGAAATTCGGCACTGGGATATCAAGCAAAACACATGGGAGAGGATTTGTTTGCAGATCAATGCAGCATTCCCACTTGTGTCGCGGACCCCGGGCGACTGCGAGAGGTGGTGATATGCGCTACAATCCTTTGTGAATAGGTCTTAGTGAGTTAGGAGTCCTCTCGACTTCTTTTAAGCTGTCCCAGACTTAGGTGCTACTTTTAGGGCTAAAATGCTTCGTGAATTACTCTTAGTGAAAAAAATTAGAAAAGAGTCCTAAAGTTAGGAGTGACACGGAGTTGGAACATCATTTAGGAGTTGCTCCTAAATTCGCCAGTTAGGAGCTACTTTTAGCCTTAAAATTCTTTGTGAATACGGCCCCAGAACAGTGGAAAGCAACAAAAACTCAGGCCAAACATGCATAAAAAAATAACTTTTACAAACCCATTGCAAAGGTTTTATTGAAAGTAAAATATATTAAATGCAATTAATCTAATAAGTGTCTGTAATATGTGCTCTTTTATCAATTTTCATGACTTGTTTTGTTTGTTCCATGGATTGCTCAGATTACAGACAAATACAAGACTACTAACTACTATGATTCCTTTTAATAATACTAATGTCTAATTTAAATGTGTACAAATGTATAATGATTCATGGGTTGGCACCGATCGCCCACCAGTCAAGTCAAGTATATTTATGTAGCACTTTTCACAATATAGATTGCATCAAAGCAGCTTCACAGTATTAATCAAAATAACATAACATTGTTTGTTTCTTAGTGGGAAAAAAACATCCATGTTAGGTAGTGTAACGATCACCAGCTGGAGTGCCCTCGAGAGCCACCAGAGGGCGCTCCACAAATAACTATTATCACTTCCTCACAAACTACATTTCCCATACTCACTGCCTGGACTCATTCACACTGATCACATTCACCTGTACCTCATTGTCACTGATTGCATTCACCTGTGTCTTGTCATCCTGCTAGTCTCAGTCTATTTATACCATGTTCATTCATTCACTCACCGCGAAGTCTTGTTTAAGTGTTACACTGCATTTCTGAGCAATCTCATGGTTTTCTTGTCTCTTGGTTTTGGATTTCTTGCCGTGTTCCCTGGATTACTCTCTTGCCTCTGGTCCCTGCCTGTTTAGTTTGTTTATCTGTTTTGGACTGCCTGTCTGTGTATGACCCTTGCATGTACACTGGATTACGCCTCTGGATTGCCCTCAAATAAAGCTGCATTTGGATCTCACCTCCAAGTCTCGGAGCAGTCTGTAACAGGTAGGGCTGATCAATGGTATTAATGATTGGTTAATTAATTTGAATATCCCCAACTGAGCAAGCCAAAGGCAACTGTGGAAAGGAACCGAAAAACTCCATCAAGTGACCTACTGGTGTCCTAAAACTCCATCAGGTGACCTAATGGAGAAAAAAAAACCTTGGGAGAACCCAGGCTCAGTCGGGGCCAGTTCTCCTATGGTGTTTATGAACTAGAGGCTGGATTTACAGTAACTGTAAGGTAACAATTTATATGAATGCCTGGCTGAAGAGATGCGTCTTTAGTCTAGTTTTAAACTGGGAGAGCGAGTCTGAGCAATGAACAATATCAGGAAGGCTATTCCAGAGCTTTGGAGCTAAATGTGAAAAATGCTCTCCCTCCTTTGGTGGATCTGGATATCCTAGGTATAACCAAAAGCCTCGAATTTAGTGATCTTAAAGAGCGCGATGGATTATCGGGCGATAGAAGATCCGTTAAATAGACTGGAGTTAAATCATTTAGGGCTTTATAAGTCAGTAGCAATACCTTGTAATTAATACGGAACTTTATGGGTAACCAATGTAGTGATGATAAAATCGGTGTTATATGATTATATTTTCTTGATCTAGTAAGAACTCTAGCGGCTGAATTTTGCACTAACTGTAGCTTGTTTATTGAGGATGCAGGACAACCAGCTAATAAAGCATTACAGTAATCTAGTCTCAAGGTCATGAATGCGTGAACTAACTTTTCTGCATCAGAGACTGATAGCATATTACGTAGCTTAGCAATGTTTCTAAGGTGGAAAAAGGCTGTTTTTGTAACATATGAAATATGTTTTTCAAAAGACAGGTTGCAGTCGAATATAACACCCAGGTCTTTTACTGTAGAGGATAAAGTAACAGGGATTTAATAAAAAAAATTACGCGTCATCCAATCTTTTATATCTTTAACACAATCTGTCAATTTGGATAATTTAACGCATTCATCCGGCCGTGATTAAATATATATTTGAGTATCATCATCATAACAATGGAAACTAATTCCATGTTTCCTTATAATATTTCAAAGTGGCATCATATTGAGAATAATAGAGGGCCTAACACAGATCCCTGCGGCACTCCATAGTTTACTGAAGTTATGATAGATATTTCTCCATTTAAATAGACAAAATTTTAGCGGTCAGATTAGTATGATCTGAACCAGCTTAATGCTTGTCCTTGAACACCAGTATAATTTTGTAGTCGATCTAAGAGTATTGTGTGATCTATAGTATCGAACGCAGCCCTAAGATCAAGTAAAACTAGTATTGAGATACAGCCTTGGTCAGAAGCTAAAAGTAAATAATTTGTCATTTTAACTAGCGCAGTTTCAGTGCTATGATGTGGCCTGAATCCAGACTGAAACTTTTCATAGATGTCATTTTCTTGCAAGAAAGAGCCCAGTTGAGCGGACAACTTTTTCTAATATTTTAGACATAAATGGAAGATTTGAAATGGGTCTGTAATTTGCTAGGTTATTTGGATCTAATTGTGTTTTTTTTTTTAATAAGAGGTTGTATTACTGCCAGCTTGAACGTTCTTGGAACATGACCTAAAGATAAAGACGAGTTAATAATATTGAGAAGAGGCTCTTCCACTATAGGTAACACTTCTTTCAGTAGTTTAGTTGGTATAGGATCTAATAAACATGTTGTTGTTTTAGATGAAGTGATAAGTTTAACTCTTTTTGTTCTATAGTTGTAAAACATTGGAATTGTTCTTGCGGGGTGATAATTGAGTCTGAATTATAAGGCGCGAGCAAAGATTGAACGTTTACAATTGTGGTTCTGATGCTTTCAATTTCCTCAGTGAAGAAGTTAATGAAATCATTACTACTAAACTGTAACCAGGTATTTTGTTCAGATGACATCTGTTTATTTGTTAGTCTAGCCACAGTGTTAAATAAAAACCTTGGATTGTTTTGGTTGTTTTCTATTAATTTGCTGAGGTGCTCAGCCCTGGCTGTTTTTAGAGCCTTTTAAATTGTGACATACTGTCTTTCCACGCGATTCTAAAGACCTCAAAATTAGTTTGTTTCCATTTACGCTCTAAATTACGGGTTTCTCTCTTTAGAAGATGTGTAGTATTGTTTGTACCATGGTGCTATACTTTTCTCTCTGACCTTTTGTAATCTAATGGGTGCAACAATATCCAATGTTCTAGAGAGAATGGTGCCCATAGTGCTAGTTAGCTCCTCTAGTTCATCTGTTTGTGTGGGTTCAGGCAGCAGCTGAGACAGATCAGATAATCTATTTGAGAAATTATCTATTGTGGATGGGAGGATTGTTCTGCCTGGTCGATAGCGTGGCGCAGCATGACATATTACAGCAGTACGTAATATGCAAGTTACCATGTAATGGTCAGTGACATCACTTTGTGGAATGATATCTATATCGGTTGGATCGGTTCCATATGATATAATTAAATCGAGTGTATGATTAAGACGATGAGTGGGACCACTGACGTTTTGCTTGACCCCAAAGGAGTTGAATACATCTGGAAATGCAGCCCTTAACGCATCATGTGAAATATCTACATACATGTTAAAATCTCCAACAATTAATGCTTTATTAACGTTGACCAATAGATCTGAGAGAAAGTCTGCAAACTCTTTTAGGAAATCAGCATAAGGCCCTGGCGGTCTTTATACGGTAGCCAAGGCTAGCAAGAATAGTGATTTCTTTCTTACATCTGAGAGCGTAACATTTAGCATAAGTACTTCAAACGAATTAAACCTGTGACCTGTATCAGCTGTATATTTCTTCAAAACCTAACGAAACTTACCAATTCACAAAATTAACGGAATGCATAGCTGATAAAAAATTGGATGACCAGTAATTTCCTATTACTAAATTCTGAAAAAACAGATATTCTAATTATTGGACAAAAAACTTCCACACGTAATAACCTAGAATACTGCCTAACACTTGATGGCTGCTCTGTTAAGTCTTCGTCGTCAGTTAGGAACCTGGGTGTGCTCTTTGATACCAATCTTTCATTTGAAAGTCACATGTGTCTAGTATCTGTAAAACCGCATTTTTCCATCTTAAAAATATATCTAAATTACGTCATATGCTCTCACTGACAAATGTGGAAAAATTAGTTCATGCGTTCATGACCTCAAGACTAGATTATTGTAATGCTCTACTGGGTGGTTGCCCTGCACGCTTAATAAACAAACTACAGCTAGTTCAAAACGCAGCCGCTAGAGTTCTTACCAGAACCAGGAAGTACGACCATATTAGCCCGATTCTGTCAACACTGCATTGGCTGCCTATTAAACATCGTATAAATTTTAAAATATTGCTGATTACTTACAAAGCACTAAATGGTTTAGCTCCCCAGTACTTGAGCGAGCTCTTAACGCGTTATAGTCCTTCATGTCTATTGCGATCTCAAAATTCTGGTCAGTTGATAATACCTAGAATATCAAAATCGACTGCTGGCGGTAGATCCTTTTCCTATTTAGCACCAAAACTTTGGAACAATCTTCCTAACACGGTCTGGGAAGCAGATACAGTCTGTCAGTTTAAATCTAGACTAAAAACACATCTCTTTGGCTTAGCATACACATAACACATTATAGACTTCTATAATTCAATGTTAGGCTGCATAGCTTAGATCAGCCGGAACCGGGAACACTTCCCATAAATCCTGATGTACTTTGTACATCATAAGAAGGATGGCCTCTACGCTAATATTAGTCTCTCTGTTTATCCCGAGGTTTACCGCAAACCGCCGGATCCAGGCCATATCCAGATCTGATGAAGGACCATCACATGGACACAACGACACGCATTATCAGGGCTGTGAAGGCCCATGGACTCCTCAACACACTCATCACCTCACCGGCGGGATGACCCAACCTCCAACCAGATGAACTGGATAAATATCGTGAAAGTTCTGATCCCATCTGACTCCTGACATTATGCTGCCTAACTCATAATCATACACTGTTTATCATACACGTTCGTCGGCCAAAGGAGGACTGGCCCCCCGACTGAGCATGGGTTCTCCCAAGGTTTTTTTCTCCATTTTGTCACCTGATGAAGATTTGGTTCCTTGCCACTGTTGCCTTTTTCGCCGCTCTTCGCCTTTGTCACCATTGGCTTTTGGCTTGCTTAGTTGGGGACATTTAACATTTAATTTTTAATTTAACAATACTATTACAACATTGCTTTCCTGTTATCTCTGTAAAGCTGCTTTGAAACAATTTGTATTGTAAAAAGCGCTATATAAATAAAGGTGACTTGACTTGACCTGTTTTCTGAGAAACATTAAGGATATCTCTATAGATTGTTGCAACACCGCCGCCACAACCGATCAGGTTTATTTCTACTTGTGACTCTGTTTATACATAATTCTAGCACTACACTGGTGTATGATCGCTCTACACTTCTAAATATCTGAAATATATTTGAGAAACATGTCAACAAAGCTCGAGAGGAACTCCAGTCGTATGCTATGAAACCTCCGCTAAGGAGTTCTACGGGGCTGAAACAAAATCCCTGCTGGTCCCCTTTGCCAAAAAGACGGCGTCGCCGTGGAAAGCGAGGAGGAAGGCTGGTCAAACTAAAAGCATACCTGGTTTCCCTTCCGGGAGTGGCGCGGCTTGCAGACGCGCAGCTGTGGGGCTGCAGCAGCGGTCGGGTGCTGAGCTGGCATGCAGAGAACGCGGTGTCTCGATGGATTCGACCTGTTGTGCCGGAGGGGCCAGTGGTGAGTCATTTTCGGCATGCGCGGTATTTCCGCCGGAATGGAATTGGCGTTTGTTAGCGCCCGGGACCTAGATTTTGCTTTTATTACGGGTAACTTGGATGAATACTGACAATACTTACGTTTTGGGAGAAGCTGTACCAAATAACTATTCAGTTTTTAATTATCCTCGTCAAACAGAAAGGGGAGGTGGACTGGCCTCTATTTTTAAGAACAATTTCGCTTGCACCTTACTTAAAGGAGTAGTTCACTTTTAAAAAAAAAACTTTTGCTGATAATTTACTCACCCTCATGTCATCCAAGATGTCCACTTTCTTCAGTCGAAAAGAAATTAAGGTTTTTGATGAAAACATTCCAGGATTTTCTCCATATAATGGACTTCATTGGGAACCAAACGGTTCAAGGTCCAAATGAGAGTTTTAGTGCAGCTTCAAAGGGCTTTAAATGACACCAGACGATGAATAAGGGTCTTATCTAGGACCCTTCGAGTCATGACTCGAAAAAAGATTTGTTCATTTTGATGAACGAGTTCGAACAGGAGAGTTACGAACGCTCATCACAGAACAGAGCAAGGCGAGCATTTGTGCTTATAAAACTTAACCTTTTTTATTTATTTTTTAAATGACCGATCGTTTCGCTAGATAAGACCCTTATTCATCGTCTGGTGTCGTTTAAAGCCCTTTGAAGCTGCACTGAAACTGTCATTTGGACCTTGAACCGTTTGGTTCCCATTGAAGTCCATTATATGGAGAAAATCCTGGAATTTTTTCATCAAAAACCTTAATTTCTTTTCGACTGAAGAAAGAAAGACATGGACATCTTGGATGACATGGGGGTGAGTAAATTATCAGCAAAGTTTTTTTAAAAGTGAACTACTCCTTTAAGTTTGAGCAGTTTTCAAGCTTTGAACTGCAAGCCTTTGAACTGCAATCAATAACACCGGTCCTTTGTGTTATCTACCGATCACCGAGAGCAAATAAGGACTGTATTTCAGAACTGGCGATCTTTCTAGCCGATATTGTTCTGAAATATGATAAGATCTTAGTAATGGGGCATTTGAATATCCATGTATGTTGTCCAACAAACCTATTAGCAAAAGATTTCTTAAACCTCATTAACTCGTTCGGATTTCAACAAATGGTAAATCGCCCCACACACAATCGTGGCCACACACTGGACTTGATTCTATCTTATGGCTTAATTATCAAAGACATTATTATTGATGATTTTGTGTTATCTGACCATAATCCGATTTTATGTACTGTTTCTCTTCCTGGTCAACCGAGAAAACTGTGTCCAGCAAAAAGATTGTATCGTCCTCTAATACCTAACTCACATGTAGATTTTAATGTTGCTTTTATGGAAAAGTTGCAGTGAATGAAAATGAATCCTTTATCTCCATACCTTGGTGTAGAAGAATCTATTCATAGTTTTAATACTCTGTGTTCAGAAACAATAGTCCTTCGGATGAGACGTTAAACCGAGGCCCTGACTCTCTGCGGTCATTAAAAATCCCATGGCACTTCTCGTAAAGAGTAGGGGTGTAACCCCGGTGTTGATTGGTCCATTTATAGTATTAATAATTAATAAGAGCCTACTCTCTGGAATTGTTCCAACCTACTGTAAACATGCTATAGTGCATCCTCTGCTGAAAAAAAAACAACCAAACTTAGATAAGAATGTGCTGTGCAATTATAGACCAATCTCAAAGCTTCCTTATCAAAGATCTTGGAGAAAACTGTCTTTATTCAACTTGAGTCCTTCCTTACTGACAATACTATTGGTGAAGTCTTCCAGTCGGTGTTCAAAAAACAACTGCAGCGTTTGACACAATTGACCATAACATTTTAATTTCACGCTTGGAAAATTATGTAGGTATTCGAGGTAATGTTTTAAATTGGATTAAGTCTTATTTTCATAACAGAACTTTTCCAGTACAAATGGGAGAATGTACTTCAAGATCTGCGTCTTTGTCTTGCGGTATTTCACAAGGATCCATTTTGGCGCCAGTTTTCTTCTCACTTCACATGCTTCCGTTATCATATTATGAGAAAATATGAGATTTCCTTTCATTGTGATGCAGACGACACCCAGTACCCTTAAAACCAACTGTCCCTGCTCCTGTTGGTAGGCTGGTAGAGTGTCTCGGGGAGATTAAAAGGTGGATGTCTGCAAATTTTCTGTCTCTAAATGAATCTAAAGCAGAAGTGATTTTATTTGGTCCTTCTGAGTCTGCAGACTCATCTAAAATTGAATTGGGTACACTATCCCCTTATCTGAAGCATCAAGTAAAAAATCTAGGTATAACTTGTGATAGTGCGTTAAGATTTGATAAGCAGATCAATCTAGCAGTTAAAATGAGTTTCTTCCAGTTAAGATTAGTTGCTAAAATTAAGCCCTTTGTAACAGAAGGACCTGGAAAAAATAGTTCATGTGTTAATTTTTTCAAGACTGGACTATGGTAATGCATTGTACTATGGAAAGTCTACACAGATTTCAACTAGTACAAAATGCAGCCGCTAGACTCCTGACAGGCACTCGAAAATTCGAGCATATCACTCCAATATTACACAAACTACATTGGTTGCCAGTTTCATACAGGATTTATTTTAAGATACTCTTATTTGTTTTTAAAGCATTACATGGTATTGCTCCTACTTATATAGCTGATCTTATCCGGGTACATAAACCAAAAAGAGCATTGCGCTCGGAATCAACAAATCTCCTGGTGGTCGACCCCAGGCTGTGGAATTGTCTACTCCGTTATATTAGGGAATGTTCCTCTATTACTGAGTTTAAAGGTAATTTAAAAACTTATTTTTTCACTTTGGCATTTGATTGTCCATGAGTATGTGCTGGTGTAATAGGTTTTTATTGACGCCGCTTAGATGTTGAGGTGTCCATGGCAATGCGTAGAATTTAACTGATTTTCTGATTGTTATTTTATCCTATGTTCAGCACTGTGGTCAACTTTTGTTGTATTATTATGTGCACTATAAATAAATTGAACCTTGATTATCTGTGCCCGTTTCATTTACAATAACTACCTTAGGTGTGAGTAATCTAATGTTTAGAAGACCTAGCCTCTTTCTAGACCTTTTTCTAGATCCTGCAGTAGATTTATTATTTGATCTCAGTAAACGAGGAATAGACAGTTTCTAGGCAATGTTCTACTCTAGTATTAAGATCAATTAAATTGGTGCAGCAGACTTTGATTTGGACTTTTGGTTACTAGTCAAACGGTGTTTAACATCTTTGAGATGTTATCCGACAGAAGATCTGCTCCGATTCTACTGGGTGTAAGCCATCAGCGCGGAAGAGCCTCGGTCGCTCCCAAAATAGATTCCAATTTGAACAAAGAGCAGTTTCTGCTCATTGCACCATGACATTAACCATTCATTTAGCGTGAATAATCTACTGAACTTTTCATGACCTTGTCGGTACGTGGGAAGTGGTCCAGACACAATGATCAGCATTTCAGACGATGTGCTGCGTACCGTCTCGATCATACTCCTGAAGTCTTTCTTCGTCTGCCGCAGCCTGATGTTGTTCTTTCCCGTGTGCAGCACAACAGCTCTGACGCGCTCGTCACCGTTCAAGATCTCAGGTACCCGTGCAGCGATATCAAAAACACGAGCACCAGGAAAGCAGTGAGTGCGTACCTCACTTTTACCTAACGTAGACGGTGGAATCGCTGATGATCACAGAATCGCATTCCGTTTCGCGAAGAGAGGAGAAGCGGTTCTAGGTGGAGATCTCGAAAACCGGGAGGGGCGGAGAGATTCTCGCTCTGGTTCTGGCTTGCGTCTTCCGCAGAACCACCCAGGCTTCGTGGTGGTATGTCGGACTCGGAGCCGGAGTGAATGCAACCATGGCTGATCGTGAACTGGGCGCTCGGGACCAATGCTGAGAAATGCACCGAGACGAGGTCAGGGTCATCGGGTTACTAACGTTAATCACCAGCAGTGAACAATTAAAACGTTTAGAAACAGTTATGACGTAACGAAGACTTGTTTACAGAAACACGTGACTTTGGCAGTTTGATACGCACTCCAATCAACTGAATCAAAAGAAGAGAACCTCATAGTCGAATAGTAGGGAAGTGTTATGTAACTATTATATAACCATGAGACCGACGGTTATAGTTGAACACCATCATTAGAACTCTATAACCGCCAAAACTGTGCTATTAAAATATGGCGGAGTTGGAGCTTCGGAGGCTGCTCCTGCTGAAGATGATTCGGAAGAGGTCTGTGCTCCTTTACTGATCAGAGCACGCGCTGACACGGGGTTAAAACCTTGTTTATACTCGATGCGTCCGCACGAGCGCGAAGGTGTGCACGGCAAATATGACACGTTGGGTGCGCAAGACCCCATTTCTCTGTGGTGTGTGCACGGCTTTTTTTGAAGGATGACCGACTTCAAGCCGAATCTGAATGTAGGTAGGCTACGTCTCACAGCACCGGCACGCAGTTTGAGCATCTAAATTGCAAAGTACATTGCAAAGTTTTTTGTTAAGGTTTTGTTTAATGTGTGTGATTTATTTAAAACAAAGCACGTTCATTGCAACGTTTTTTTTCTGTTTTTGTTTTTTTTTGCTAAGGATTCATTTAATGGAAGGCACATTCACTTCTTGCTATTAATTTTAAATAAATGTAGAGCGAGTTGTCCTATAACAGACGAACAGTTATTCAACCGAACGTCTAGCTGCTACCTTTAAAAAAAAAAAAAAAAAAAGTTCGACTATAGCAAAATCTAACGAATCAGATTCGACTATAAAAATCCTTAGTCAAAAACAGCCCTACAAATTATAATACAAAAGAAAATAAATGAAAGCCATTTACCATTCACAAAATGTAAGTTTTCAAAACTACAAACGAGATCCAACCTCTCAGGCTGCAGGTACTTTTAAAAAAAAAATACTTTGCAAAAAAAAAAAAAAATGCATGTTCTTTCCCTGCATCAGCCATGTTAGCTTTATCACGTGACTTTTGCATCACCACAAGTCCAAAATTTAAAGAGGCCAATCTAGATTCGCACAAACACCATCAATTACATGACAGCCATACCTGTCGATTTGATTCCAGTTTTCATTTTTTTAATGCCGTTCCAAACATGGAATGGAATTTGGCTGCTGCTTGAAGAGCACAACGTTTGGAGACTTTTTGTTTTTCTAATAAGACATGTCACATCTGTCATGATATAAAAGGAGAAGACAGATAATCTCTTAACTTAGTTTATTTAGAAACAAGATGCAAGATGACAGGCGAGTAACTGGTTGGAAGATATATAGGGTGCTACTGGCAGAATGTTAACAGTTCTTATCTTGATTGTGGTTGCAGAGGAACCAGAAGACTGGAGATGAGTAGCAGACAGATGACTGAAGACAGGGTAGTTCAGGACTGGAACATTCAGGTGAGTATCCAGAGTAGGTAGTCAGGTTGGTATTCAAGTAGAATGACGATATTAAACAAGGGTGAACTGAAGTTAGTGTGCTTATATGTTGCAGTGATGATTGGATGCAGGAGGTGCTCATCAGTAATCAGGTGATTGGGAGTGTGTGTAGGAATCTAAAGTTGAGGGTGTGGCTGACTCTGTGACAACATCATGGCAATTGTTGAATTGATAACCCTTAACGATAGGCAATGTGAATAAATGAACAAGTTAAATCAAATATTTTCAAGAAAGATGAATAAATATGACTTTTGTTTTACTAACAAAAACAGAATATTTATAAAATGAAAGAAAAATAAAATAAAATAAAATAAAATAAAATATTCCAATGAATAAATACAGTTATACACGAGTATTAATTGAACACAACATGAATTAAAACTTAAACTGCACAAATGTACTGTTCTAACAAAATATGTCCATATCATCATATGGTGACCCCCACATCATCGTATTGCTATCTGAACAGAGCTGTGCCAATCCTGAAGATGACCTGACCTCCGTACTGACCTCTTCTTTCTCGTCCGTCCGTCCGTCCGTCCATCATGTCCCTCACTGCTGCAATTAGGCTGGATTCTGACCATGAAAGGGACATTGAGGTGCTTCTGTTCCTCTTCTGGCTCAGTCATGCAAGCATCCTTCAGGGTGGTGTCTCGGCCCTTTGATATCTCCAGGGCCCGTATTCATAAAGATTCTAAGAATCCTCTCAGAAAACTCTTAATTTAGCTTTAAATCTTTTATGTAGGAGTCTTAGCTTAAGAGCGATTCGGGACCGATCTGAGAGCAACTCTTATTAAGGAAAAGACAAAAACGTTCATCTTAACGAGGAGGAAGCGGGGCTGACCCCGTTGCTATGTATGACACAAACTTTTGAAGACTGTGATTGGTTGGTTGTCCAATAAGGAAAAAAAAAGAGTGATTTTAAGTATAGGGTATATTCTCAGCATTCACTTTGACATTACATGCATAATTTTTCCTATTTGACCATTCTCATACACACACACACACACACACACACACACACACACACACACACACACACACACACACACACACACACACACACACACACACACATTATATATGTGTATATAAATCCTTTTTTTATTTACCATGCTGTTCATTTCCTATAAGGTATTTGATTTATTCAATAACCGCTATAAAACCACACCAATCTCTGTTACCTTAATTTGTATGTTTATCTCTGTAAAGCTGCTTTGAAACAATCTACATTGTTAAAAGCGCTATATAAATGAGGATGACTTGACTTGACTTGACTTGATTGGCTTAGAATAATCATAAGATAATAAGATCAGTCAAACATGATCCCTGCACGATCTAATCTATAGCTCTTATTACAGTTTTTTCCAGTCACTATGACAGTTTTTTCAATACATTTAACAAGTTTCCTAAACTCTTAACGCACCAACACACCTAAAATACACAATTGGCAAAACGGTTAATTTCATGCTCAAAATCACACATTGTAAACTAAACTCCAAAACTAATTTTCAAAATAAAATAATACACTAACACAATACACTATGTCTAACAAAACACTGCAAACATGTTTCAAAATCAAATAATTATTCAAAACACTAACACATGTTCTCTTCCAACAGGAACATTTAGTCAATCATAACACAATGACAAAAAAAAAGTCAAGTCAAGTCAAGTCACCTTTATTTATATAGCGCTTTTACAATACAAATTGTTTCAAAGCAGCTTTACAGAGATAACAGGAAAACAATGTTGTAATAGTATTGTTCAATTGAAAATTAAATGTCCCCAACTAAGCAAGCCAAAAGGCGAAGGCAACAGTGGCAAGGAACCAAAACTCCATCAGGTGACAGAATGGAGAAAAAAAACCTTGGGAGAACCCAGGCTCAGTCGGGGGGCCAGTCCTCCTTTGGCCAACGAAACAGTGTATGATTATGAGTTAGGCAGCATAATGTCAGGAGTCAGATGGGATCAGAACTTTCACGATATTATCCAGTTCATCTGGTTGGGTTGGGTCATCCGGCCGGTGAGGAGATGAGTGTGGTGAGGTGTCCATGGGCCTTCACAGCCCTGATAATGCGTGTCGTCGTGTCCATGTGATGGTCCTTCATCAGATCTGGATATGCCCTGGATCCGGCGGTTTGCGGTAAACCTCGGGATAAACAGAGAGACTAATATTAGCGTAGACGCCATCCTTCTTATGATGTACAAGGTACATCAGGAATTATGGGAAGTGTTCCCGGTTCCGGCTGATCTAATCTATGCAGCCTAACAATGAATTATAGAAATCTATAATGTGTTATGTGTATGCTAAGCCAAAGAGATGTGTTTTTAGTCTAGATTTAAACTGACAGACTGTATCTGCTTCCCGGACCGTGTTAGGAAGATTGTTCCAAAGTTTTGGTGCTAAATAGGAAAAGGATCTACCGCCAGAAGTCGATTTTGATATTCTAGGTATTATCAACTGGCCAGAATTTTGAGATCGCAATAGACGTGAAGGACTTTAATGCGTTAAGAGCTCGCTCAAGTACTGGGGAGCTAAACCATTTAGTGCTTTGTAAGTAATCAGCAATATTTTAAAATTTATACGATGTTTAACAGGCAGCCAATGCAGTGTTGACAGAACCGGGCTAATATGGTCATACTTCCTTGTTCTGGTAAGAACTCTAGCGGCTGCGTTTTGAACTAGCTGTAGTTTGTTTAATAAGCGTGCAGGGCAACCACCCAGTAGAGCATTACAATAATCTAGCCTTGAGGTCATGAAAGCATGAACTAATTGTTCCGCATTTGTCAGTGAGAGCATATGACGTAATTTAGATATATTTTTAAGATGGAAAAATGCGGTTTTACAGATACTAGACACGTGACTTTCAAATGAAAGATTGGTATCAAAGAGCACACCCAGGTTCCTAACTGACGACGAAGATTTAACAGAGCAGCCATCAAGTGTTAGACAGTATTCTAGGTTATTAGTTGAGGAAGTTTTTTGTCCAATGATTAGAATCTCTGTTTTTTCAGAATTTAGTAATAGGAAATTACTGGTCATCCAATTCTTTATATCAGCTATGCATTCCGTTAATTTTGTGAATTGGTAAGTTTCGTTAGGTTTTGAAGAAATATACAGCTGAGTATCATCAGCATAACAGTGAAAGCTAATTCCATATTTCCTAATTATATCTCCTAATGGTAGCATGTACAGAGTGAACAGCAGCGGTCCTAGTACTGAGCCTTGTGGTACGCCATACTGAACTTGTGATCGATAAGACATCTCTTCGTTTACTGCTACAAACTGAAAACGGTCAGATAAGTATGATTTAAACCATGCTAGTGCAATTCCGCTAATGCCAACATAGTTTTCTAGTCTATTTAAAAGAATGTTGTGGTCGATAGTATCAAATGCAGCACTAAGATCAAGTAACACTAATAGAGAGATACAACCACGATCGGATGATAGGAGCAAATCATTTGTGACTTTAATGAGAGCAGTCTCAGTACTATGGTACGGTCTAAATCCGGACTGAAAATCCTCGCAGATATTATTTCTTTCTAAAAAGGAACACAGTTGTGAGGATACTGCTTTTTCTAGTATCTTTGACAGAAAAGGCAGATTCGAGATTGGCCTGTAATTGACTAATTCTGTAGGATCAAGCCGCGGTTTTTTAACAAGCGGTTTAATCATAGCCAACTTAAAGGTTTTTGGTACGTATCCTAATGACAAAGATGAATTAATGATATCTAGAAGAGGATCTATGACCTCTGGAAGCATCTCTTTCAGTAGCTTAGTCGGTATAGGGTCTAGCATACAAGTTGTCGATTTGGATGAATTAACAATTTTGCAAAATTCTTCCTCTCCTATAGCAACAAATGAATCAAAATGCTCCTCACGGAGACTACAATATACTCCCTGATGCGATACTGTAGTAGACGGTTGCATAGTTATAATTTTGTCCCTGATATTATCAATCTTATAAGTGAAGAAGTTCATAAAGTCATTACTGCTGTGTTTCTTGGAAACTTCTGGGCTTGAAGCTTTCTTTTTCGTTAGTTTAGTCACTTGTTCAAATAAATACCTAGGATTATGTTTATTTTCTTCTAATAGGGTTGAAAAATAATTAGTTCTAGCATCTTTTAAGGCCTCTCTGTAAGCAATCGAGCTCTCCTTCCATGAAATCCGAAATACCTCTAGTTTTGTTTTCTTCCAGTTTCGCTCCATTTTTCTGGCTGCTCTCTTAAGGGCCCGGGTGTGCTCATTGTACCACGGCGTTGGACTATTTTCTTTAATCTTCTTTAAGCGCAGCGGAGCAACTGTGTCTAAAGTGCTGGAAAAGAGAGAGTTAAAAGTTTCTGTTGCAATATCAAGTTCTTCTAAGCTATCTGGGATGCTGAGATTATGAAACTGATTTGGAAGATTATTGATAAAGCAATCTTTAGTGGCAGAAGTGATAGGTCTAACATATTTATAACACGGAGTCGGCTTTGCAGCCTTGGCTAAATGTAATTTACACGAGACTAGATAATGATCGGAGATGTCGTCGCTCTGCTGCAGAATTTCAACGCCATCAACATCTATTCCATGTGATAATATTAGATCAAGAGTATGATTACGACAATGAGTAGGTCCTGACACGTGTTGTCTCACTCCAATTGAGTTTATAATGTCTTTAAATGCCAATCCCAATGCATCTTTTTCATTATCTACATGTATATTAAAATCACCAACAATTAGGACTTTATCTGCAGCCAATATTAATTCTGACAGAAAGTCAGCAAATTCTTTGATAAAATCTTTATTGTGCCCTGGTGGCCTGTATACAGTAGCCAGCAGAATTCTCAAACGTGATTTATTGTTTACACTATACATTTTTACATTAAGCACCAACACTTCAAAAGAAGTATATTTAAAACTAGATTTCTTAGTGGTTTTGAGAATATTACTATAAATTACAGCAACACCTCCCCCTTTGCCTTTCGGACGAGGCTCATGTTTATAACAATAATCTTGCGGAGTGGACTCATTTAAAGTAATGTAATCGTTTGGTTTTAGCCAGGTTTCTGTCAAACACAGCACATCTAGGTTATAGTCTTTAATCTTATCATTAACTATGAGCGATTTTGAATTAAGGGATCGAATATTCAGCAACCCAAGCTTTATCGTTTGCTCATCTGTATTATATCTGTTTTTTATTTGTTGAACATCAATTAGATTTTTAACCTTAGAAAAGTTTGGCAGTTTTTTGGATTTCCAAATTCGGGGAACAGACACAGTCTCTATATGATGATATCTAGGTGAAAGAGTCTCTATGTGATGGGATTTATCTGACCTTGGTGACGTGAGGCCGCTAGCAGACGGTCGGTTTAGCCAGTTTGTCTGCTTCCTGACCTGAGCCCCAGATTGTCATGTTTTATCTCTAAGACTATGAGCCAAATTACTAGAGAGAAGAGCAGCACCATCCCAGGTGGGATGAATACCATCTCTTTTCAACAGGTCAGGCTTGCCCCAAAAACTTTTCCAATTGTCTATGAATTCTATATTATGTTGCGGACACCAATTAGACAACCAGCCATTGAGTGAACACAATCTACTAACTATCTCATCACTCCTTCGAACAGGAAGGGGGCCAGAGCAGATTACAGTGCCTGACATCGTACTTGCGAGTTCAAACACCTCTTTAATATTAATTTTGGTGATCTCCGACTGGCGAAGTCGAACATCATTAGTGCCGACGTGAATAACAATCTTAGAGAATTTACGATTAGCATTAGCCAGCACTTTTAAATTTGCTTTGATGTCAGGCGCTCTGGCTCCCGGCAAACATGTGACTATGGTGGCTGGTGTCTCTATTTTCACGTTCCGTGTAATAGAATCGCCAATTACCAGGGCACAATCAACAGCATTCTCAGTGGGTGTTTCACTGAGAGGGGCAAATCGATTTGTTATGGTAACCGGAACAGAAGAGTGGTTTTTTGATCCGCGACTAGAGCGATTTCTCACCGTCACCCATCTGCCAGGCTGCACAGGCAATAACTCAGCCGGAACCGAATCATGTAAATGGTTCACTATGCTAGGCGCATCCAAAGTAGTATCTAAAGCTCGAGCACACTTACTATCCTCAATTAAAGTTTGGATGCGTGTCTCTAATTCTGAAATCTTCTCCGTCAGCCTGACTGTCTCCTTGCATTTATCACATATAAACCCTATGCCGACGGGGAAGGCTATGGTAAACATATGGCATGAGGTGCAAGTGACAATAACAGGACAAGACATTACTCACCGTGTTTGTTGACTGATTCTTACTCACCTGGGCTTTTTATGGACTCAGATGCGCGGGCACGCACGAGAAAAATAAAATCACTAAAATAAAAAACACTATAATCAGCTGAAATTACAGAAACTGCATTATTTTATGTGTCAGGTCTGCCCTTATACAATAGACAGTATATTGTATTGATCATAGATTGTGTTTTGCACTGTAGTTTCTTTTGATGCCTCTCTACATTTTTTTTTTGTTGGGTTTAGTAAATGCATGCATTTTGTTTTGTTTTTTTGCTGCAGAAATTCAATACAAAAAATGAATGACCATCTCAGAGTAGCTTTAAAGAATGTACAGTTTCTGAAAAAAAAAAAGACAGAGACAGAATTGCTGCAGCAAAGACTTTATTTGCCGAAGGACATTGCTGCAAGATATACAAACAGAAAAAGCATTGGAATAATAATAAATAAAAAAAATGTAAACTTCTAATCTGCCCGGTCTTCTGCATTTGGCCACATGTTCTCATCCACATCACACCTGATATCTTCTCTGGCAAGGCCCTTCTCGTGGGAAGAATCTTTTGGCATGCCTTATCCACCCCTGGCAGTGTTCAGCTGTGATGTCTTGGCATGCAGCATCCATTGCATCCAGGAGGGACATTTGGTCATGTGGACGATGGTCAAAAACCTTCCATCTATAGGCTGAGAAAAACTCCTCAATGGGGTTGAGGAAAGGGGAGTAAGGGGCAAGGAAATGGGACATCATCCTTGGATGGGCGTCAAACCAGGCTGTGACTGCACAGGAATGGTGGAATGCCACATTGCCCCATATGATCACATATATTGGCAAGTGGTCTCCCACCTGTCCCCTTTCTACCTCTGGCACCAGTCTTTCGTGCAGGTCTTCTAAAAACAGGAGAAGGCGGTCTGTGTTGTAGGGGCCAATCTCACATTTATGCAGGATTGCACCGTTGTTGGAGATTGCGGCACACATGGTAATGTTCGCTCCTCTCTGGCCCGGCACTGTAACTGTGGCCCTTTTGCCAATTATGTTTCTCCCACGGCGACACCTTTTTGCTAAGTTGAAGCCAGCCTCGTCAACATAAATAATTTCATGTGGGACTTGATTGGCCTCCAACTCCATGACTATCTGAAAGTAATTAGACACAGTGTATGTAAATGCTGTGCTGTATATCTACAGTATGTTCTAATGTACTCCAATTTTATAGAGTAGTTTACTGCAAAACACACTGTGTATAGTACAGTAATGACTGTATTGCATAACCTTACCTGGACGTATTGGTGACGGAGTTCTTTGATGCGCTCACTGTTCCTTTCAAAAGGAACTTGGTATAGTTGTTTCATTCGGACTCTGTGTTTAGCTAGAGTCCGAGAAATGGATGTTATGCTGATTGCTGCAATGTTCCCAAAGACAAGGTTGTCCTCTACAACTCTGGACTGAATGTCCTTCAGTTTTATTTCATTGTCAGCAATCACCATGTTGACAATAGCAAGTTCCTGTTCTTCATTCAGGAGCTTTCTTCTGCACCCTGAGGGAGGTAGACGTTGAATCCTTAGAGGGACAAAATACAGTTACATTTTAGAGACCGGAGGCATACAGTCACTCAAATAAATGGTAAAATTATTTACACTTTGCTGTAGGAGAAGCAATGTCCTACCTGTTGGTTTCTCTGAAAATACGGACAATGGATGCCACTGTGTCCCGGCTGAGATTTGGCTGTACTCGTTCACCAGCCTCTCTGTATGATAGCCCGTGGTTTATGACATGGTCAATGATAGTAGCTCTTATTTGATCAGTTACCCTAGCTCTGGTCCTTCTTTGAGCGCCACCACGCATTCTAACTCCTCTCCCTCTCCCTTGCCCCACTCCTCTCCCTTGCCCCACTCCTCTCCCTTGCCCTTGCCCTTGCCCCACTCCTCTCCCTTGCCCTTGTCCTTGCCCCACTCCTCTCCCTTGCCCTTGCCCCACTCCTCTCCCTTGTCCTTGTCCTTGCCCCACTCCTCTCCCTTGTCCTTGCCCCACTCCTCTCCCTTGTCCTGGTACTCGTCTTCCTCTCCCTCGTGCATTTCTTTCTTTCTTCTTTCTTTCTTTCTTTCTTTCTTTCTTTCTTTCTTTTTCTTTCTTTCTTTCTTTCTTTCTTTCTTTCTTTCTTTCTTTCTTTCTCAAGACAGTCTGTGCACTCTTGAGAGGTGACGTTGAGACGTGTTGCTCGCTGATCGATTGCTCCTGTCTGCCTCGCTGCCTGTTGCTGTGTGTGAGTGTGTTTGCTCCGAGGCTGTTAGCTCCGTCTTATCCTCGCATTTCTTTCTGTTTTGAACCATCATTTACTATCATTTCTAGTTGTTTATACTACTGATTACAGTTTACCTAACAGATTAACCTAACATCGCTAGCTTCCGTTATTGTTAGCACAACACGCTAGTATCTCGCTAGCCTGTTAAGGCGCCACCCGTGCGCTCAGTTATTTATTTATTTTTCTCGTGCGCGCCCGCGCATCTGAGTTCATAAAAAGCCCAGGTGAGTAAGAATCAGTCAACAAACACGGTGAGTAATGTCTTGTCCTGTTATTGTCACTTGCACCTCATGCCATATGTTTACCATAGCCTTCCCCGTCGGCATAGGGTTTATATGTGATAAATGCAAGGAGACAGTCAGGCTGACGGAGAAGATTTCAGAATTAGAGACACGCATCCAAACTTTAATTGAGGATAGTAAGTGTGCTCGAGCTTTAGATACTACTTTGGATGCGCCTAGCATAGTGAACCATTTACATGATTCGGTTCCGGCTGAGTTATTGCCTGTGCAGTCAGGCAGATGGGTGACTGTGAGAAATCGCTCTAGTCGCGGATCAAAAAACCACTCTTCTGTTCCGGTTACCATAACAAATCGATTTGCCCCTCTCAGTGAAACACTCACTGAGAATGCTGTTGATTGTGCCCTGGTAATTGGTGATTCTATTACACGGAACATGAAAATAGAGAAACCAGCCACCATAGTCACATGTTTGCCGGAGCCAGAGCGCCTGACATCAAAGCAAATTTAAAAGTGCTGGCTAATGCTAATCGTAAATTCTCTAAGATTGTTATTCACGTCGGCACTAATGATGTTCGACTTCGCCAGTCGGAGATCACCAA
This sequence comes from Chrosomus eos, assembly GCA_036326025.1. Taxonomy (NCBI): domain Eukaryota; kingdom Metazoa; phylum Chordata; class Actinopteri; order Cypriniformes; family Leuciscidae; genus Chrosomus; species Chrosomus eos. The sequence continues at coordinate 44,294 of CM070829.1, forward strand.
AATTAATATAAAAGAGGTGTTAGAACTCGCAAGTATGATGTCAGGCACTGTAATCTGCTCTGGCCCCCTTCCTGTTCGAAGGAGTGATGAGATAGTTAGTAGATTGTGTTCACTCAATGGCTGGTTGTCTAATTGGTGTCCGCAAAATAATATAGAATTCATAGACAATTGGAAAAGTTTTTGGGGCAAGCCTGACCTGTTGAAAAGAGATGGTATTCATCCCACCTGGGATGGTGCTGCTCTTCTCTCTAGTAATTTGGCTCATAGTCTTAGAGATAAAACATGACAATCTGGGGCTCAGGTCAGGAAGCAGACAAACTGGCTAAACCGACCGTCTGCTAGTGGCCTCACGTCACCAAGGTCAGATAAATCCCATCACATAGAGACTCTTTCACCTAGATATCATCATATAGAGACTGTGTCTGTTCCCCGAATTTGGAAATCCAAAAAACTGCCAAACCTTTCTAAGGTTAAAAATCGAATTGATGTTCAACAAATAAAAAACAGATATAATACAGATGAGCAAACGATAAAGCTTGGGTTGCTGAATATTCGATCCCTTAATTCAAAATCGCTCATAGTTAATGATAAGATTAAAGACTATAACCTAGATGTGCTGTGTTTGACAGAAACCTGGCTAAAACCAAACGATTACATTACTTTAAATGAGTCCACTCCGCAAGATTATTGTTATAAACATGAGCCTCGTCCGAAAGGCAAAGGGGGAGGTGTTGCTGTAATTTATAGTAATATTCTCAAAACCACTAAGAAATCTAGTTTTAAATATACTTCTTTTGAAGTGTTGGTGCTTAATGTAAAAATTTATAGTGTAAACAATAAATCACGTTTGAGAATTCTGCTGGCTACTGTATACAGGCCACCAGGGCACCATAAAGATTTTATCAAAGAATTTGCTGACTTTCTATCAGAATTAGTATTGGCTGCAGATAAAGTCCTAATTGTTGGTGATTTTAATATACATGTAGATAATGAAAAAGATGCATTGGGATTGGCATTTAAAGACATTATAAACTCAATTGGAGTGAGACAACACGTGTCAGGACCTACTCATTGTCGTAATCATACTCTAGATCTAATATTATCACATGGAATAGATGTTGATGGCGTTGAAATTCTGCAGCAGAGCGACGACATCTCCGATCATTATCTAGTCTCGTGTAAATTACATTTAGCCAAGGCTGCAAAGCCGACTCAGTGTTATAAATATGTTAGACCTATCACTTCTGCCACTAAAGATTGCTTTATCAATAATCTTCCAAATCAGTTTCATAATCTCAGCATCCCAGATAGCTTAGAAGAACTTGATATTGCAACAGAAACTTTTAACTCTCTCTTTTCCAGCACTTTAGACACAGTTGCTCCGCTGCGCTTAAAGAAGATTAAAGAAAATAGTCCAACGCCGTGGTACAATGAGCACACCCGGGCCCTTAAGAGAGCAGCCAGAAAAATGGAGCGAAACTGGAAGAAAACAAAACTAGAGGTATTTCGGATTTCATGGAAGGAGAGCTCGATTGCTTACAGAGAGGCCTTAAAAGATGCTAGAACTAATTATTTTTCAACCCTATTAGAAGAAAATAAACATAATCCTAGGTATTTATTTGAACAAGTGACTAAACTAACGAAAAAGAAAGCTTCAAGCCCAGAAGTTTATAAGAAACACAGCAGTAATGACTTTATGAACTTCTTCACTTATAAGATTGATAATATCAGGGACAAAATTATAACTATGCAACCGTCTACTACAGTATCACATCAGGGAGTATATTGTAGTCTCCCTGAGGAACATTTTGATTCATTTGTTGCTATAGGAGAGGAAGAATTTTGCAAAATTGTTAATTCATCTAAATCAACAACTTGTATGCTAGACCCTATACCGACTAAGCTACTGAAAGAGATGCTTCCAGAGGTCATAGATCCTCTTCTAGATATCATTCATTCATCTTTGTCATTAGGATACGTACCAAAAACCTTTAAGTTGGCTATGATTAAACCGCTTGTTAAAAAACCGCAACTTGATCCTACAGAATTAGTCAATTACAGGCCAATCTCGAATCTGCCTTTTCTGTCAAAGATACTAGAAAAAGCAGTATCCTCACAACTGTGTTCCTTTTTAGAAAGAAATAATATCTGCGAGGATTTTCAGTCCGGATTTAGACCGTACCATAGTACTGAGACTGCTCTCATTAAAGTCACAAATGATTTGCTCCTATCTGTCACAGTGTTGTGTTATGTTCCCTGGTGTCCACTAGAGGTCCCCTTCCCCCACGGTGTCATTCTCATTAGGAACTGCATTCCCCATAATCCCCGTATGCACTTATTATGGTTCATTGCACTCAGCTGTTCCCTGTCATCATTTGTCCCAGCTGTTCCTTGTCTAGATCATTTGTGTCTGTGTATTTATACCCTGTCTGTCTTAGTGTTTGGCATGGAGTCCTTGTTTATAGTCACCGCACTTCGGGTGTTCTCGTTCTGTCTACCTTGTGTTTTGTTTCTTGTTTTGGACTGTTTGCCTGGATTTTGACCTCTGCCTGAACTAGTTTGTGAGTACGGATTACCCAATAAAGTCATTGCATTTGGACCTCTCTCTCCAGTGTGCGTTCCGTGACAGAAGGACTCCGTCACTAAGAGATCCAGCATGATGGGGTTCCGTATCCTCCCTCCTACCACGGAGAAAGAGAGGATGGGGCGTGTCCAAAATTTGATGAACTTTCGTCAGCAGGGCCTGCCGGTGGGTTGCATAGCTCAGTCATTTTGGACGCTCTCGAGGGGATGGGATACAATGAGGCAGCATTAAAAGACATTTTTAATACCTGTCTTGATGACCCATTGCCGGGGTGGGAAATGAAGGGTCTGGAAGTCTTGGACTTTTGGAGTTTTACCAGATACCTTGAGCATCGGAGTCAGTGGGATGTATCGGAGCCTCGCCATGCTGACGCCGCCCCGAGTCCGGTGGTCCCGAGTCCGGTGGTCCCGAGTCCGGTGGTCCCGAGTCCGGTGGTCCGGAGACGGAGGAGGAGGAGAAAGGCCTCCTCAAAGACTTGTCCGGTGGCTCCTAACCCAGAGACTGACATCCCTGATGCGCCGCCCAGACGCCCTGCTCTGCCGGCCCCGCCCGAGCTGCTCGCCCTGCCGGCCCCGCCCGAGCTGCTCGCCCTGCTGGCCCCGCCCGAGCTGCTCGCCCTGCCGGCCCCGCCCGAGCTGCTCGCCCTGCCGGCCCCGCCCGAGCTGCTCATCTTGCCGACTCCGCCAGTGTCTGCTGTTCCTGAGCCGGGTTCTGTTCCTGCGCCGTGGCCGCCCGAGGGGTCTTCTCCACCCTGGCCGCCCGAGGGGTCTTCACCGCCCTGGCCGCCCGAGGGGTCTTCACCGCCCTGGCCGCCCGAGGGGTCTTCACCGCCCTGGCCGCCCGAGGGGTCTTCACCGCCCCTGGCCACCCGAGGGGTCTTCACCGCCCTGGCCGCACGAGGGGTCTTCACCGCCCTGGCCGACCGAGGGGTCTTCACCGCCCTGGCCGACCGATGGATTGTCGTCTTCGCCCTGGCCGCCCGATGGACTGCCTGCTCCGCCCTGGCCGCCCGAGGGAAAGTTTCCGCCCTGGCCGCCCGATGGATTGTCGTCTTCGCCCTGGCCGTCCGAGGGGAGGTCTCCGCCTTGGCTGCCCGATGGACTGTCTGTTTTGTTCTGGTTGTCAGCTAAGCTGTTCTTCCCTGTTCTTGTTCCCCTCCATGGACCTGGCCCCCCATCCCGCCCCTTTATCCTCCACCATTCCACCCCCCGCCTGGACTCTTTTTTGTTGGTGTCTCATCTTGGAGCGTCTGGTAGCCGCTCCGTAGAGGGGGGGTTATGTCACAGTGTTGTGTTATGTTCCCTGGTGTCCACTAGAGGTCCCCTTCCCCCACGGTGTCATTCTCATTAGGAACTGCATTCCCCATAATCCCCGTCTGCACTTATTATGGTTCATTGCACTCAGCTGTTCCCTGTCATCATTTGTCCCAGCTGTTCCTTGTCTAGATCATTTGTGTCTGTGTATTTATACCCTGTCTGTCTTAGTGTTTGGCACGGAGTCCTTGTTTATAGTCACCGCACTTCGGTTGTTCTCGTTCTGTCTACCTTGTGTTTTGTTTCTTGTTTTGGACTGTTTGCCTGGATTTTGACCTCTGCCTGAACTAGTTTGTGAGTACGGATTACCCAATAAAGTCATTGCATTTGGACCTCTCTCTCCAGTGTGCGTTCCGTGACACTATCATCCGATCGTGGTTGTATCTCTCTATTAGTGTTACTTGATCTTAGTGCTGCATTTGATACTATCGACCACAACATTCTTTTAAATAGACTAGAAAACTATGTTGGCATTAGCGGAATTGCACTAGCATGGTTTAAATCATACTTATCTGACCGTTTTCAGTTTGTAGCAGTAAGTGAAGAGATGTCTTATCAATCACAAGTTCAGTATGGCGTACCACAAGGCTCAGTACTAGGACCGCTGCTGTTCACTCTGTACATGCTACCATTAGGAGATATAATTAGGAAATATGGAATTAGCTTTCACTGTTATGCTGATGATACTCAGCTGTATATTTCTTCAAAACCTAACGAAACTTACCAATTCACAAAATTAACGGAATGCATAGCTGATATAAAAAATTGGATGACCAGTAATTTCCTATTACTAAATTCTGAAAAAACAGAGATTCTAATCATTGGACAAAAAACTTCCTCACCTAATAACCTAGAATACTGTCTAACACTTGATGGCTGCTCTGTTAAGTCTTCGACGTCAGTTAGGAACCTGGGTGTGCTCTTTGATACCAATCTTTCATTTGAAAGTCACGTGTCTAGTATCTGTAAAACCGCATTTTTCCATCTTAAAAATATATCTAAATGACGTCATATGCTCTCACTGACAAATGCGGAACAATTAGTTCATGCTTTCATGACCTCAAGGCTAGATTATTGTAATGCTCTACTGGGTGGTTGCCCTGCATGCTTATTAAACAAACTACAGCTAGTTCAAAACGCAGCCGCTAGAGTTCTTACCAGAACCAGGAAGTATGACCATATTAGCCCGGTTCTGTCAACACTGCATTGGCTGCCTATTAAACATCGTATGAATTTTAAAATATTGCTGATTACTTACAAAGCACTAAATGGTTTAGCTCCCCAGTACTTGAGCGAGCTCTTAACGCATTATAGTCCTTCACGTCTATTGCGATCTCAAAATTCTGGCCAGTTGATAATACCTAGAATATCAAAATCGCCTGCTGGCGGTAGATCCTTTTCCTATTTAGCACCAAAACTTTGGAACAATCTTCCTAACACGGTCCGGAAGCAGATACAGTCTGTCAGTTTAAATCTAGACTAAAAACACATCTCTTTGGCTTAGCATACACATAACACATTATAGATTTCTATAATTCAATGTTAGGCTGCATAGATTAGATCAGCCGGAACCGGGAACACTTCCCATAATTCCTGATATACTTTGTACATCATAAGAAGGATGGCGTCTACGCTAATATTAGTCTCTCTGTTTATCCCGAGGTTTACCGCAGACCGCCGGATCCAGGGCATATCCAGATCTGATGAAGGACCATCACATGGACACGACGACACGCATTATCAGGGCTGTGAAGGCCCGTGGACACCTCACCACTCATCTCCTCACCGGCCGGATGACCCTACCCAACCAGATGAACTGGATAATATCGTGAAAGTTCTGATCCCATCTGACTCCTGACATTATGCTGCCTAACTCATAATCATACACTGTTCATTCGTTGGCCAAAGGAGGACTGGCCCCCGACTGAGCCTGGGTTCTCCCAAGGTTTTTTTCTCCATTCTGTCACCTGATGGAGTTTTGGTTCCTTCCCACTGTTGCCTTCGCCTTTTGGCTTGCTTAGTTGGGGACATTTAATTTTCAATTGAACAATACTATTACAACATTGTTTTCCTGTTATCTCTGTAAAGCTGCTTTGAAACAATTTGTATTGTAAAAAGCGCTATATAAATAAAGGTGACTTGACTTGACTTGACTCAGAGGTAACGTTAGACACACATCCGATATGTTCGCCATTATAACAGATGAACAGTAAATTAGTAGTGATACTACCAATATCACTACTAATTTAGGACTGAAATGATGGATATAACCCGTATCCTTTCAGAGAAACGGGTGTAAAATGAGACGCTCGATAGGCGCAAGGCCACGCGTGAAATGCTAGCGGGCTAAAGGCTAGTAGCCGAGATTCGGAAAGTTGGATCTAAGTAGCGATATCAAAGCAATCCGATTGTTTTTTATAATGAATATTATCGAGGATAAGTTCACATGATATAAAAATAGAAAGTGCCTGTTTATAATTGAGTGGTAAATAAGAAAATCAAGGATTAATGAATCAATTCGACGGAGCTCCAAACACAAACACAAACCGCACGTGCATGCCAACATCAGAAAACATCAGAAATAGCAGAAGTAATAGATGCAGCAAACATACTAGCATTAATAACATTGATCTTACGATAAGAGATGTTAATATAAGCAGTACATTTAATTATACAAGTTAATGTAAGATCAACGGTAATAAGCTTGTGATCAGAGATAGGAGTAACCAGACCATTGATGGAGATGTCATTCAAGCCAGATGTACAAACTAAGTCCAGTGTATGGCCATGAGTATGAGTTGGAAAGTTAACATTTTGATAAAGATCAAAGCAGTCCAGAACAGACATTAATTGAGACCTATTTGAACAGGGATTATCAACGTGAATGTTAAAGTCACCAAGCAAGATAACCTTGGATGATGAATCACAGGCTAGCGTTAGTATGAATGAATGAATAAATGAGGCATTTATATAGCGCTTTCATATGTACTTCTGTACACCCAAAGCGCTTTACAATCATATCAGGGGTTCTCTCCTCAACCAGCACCAGTGTGCAGCATCCACTTGGATGATGCGACGGCAGCCACAGTACAACGGCGCCAGTGCGCTCACCACACACCAGCTATAGTTGGAGAGGAGAGAGAGTGATAGAGCCAATTCAGTGGATGGGGATTATTAGGAGGCCATGATTGGCAGGGGCCAATGGTTGGAATGTGGCCAGGACACCGGGGTTGAAGTGCCATGTGCAAAAAGTGCGAGAAGTGCCATGGGATTTTTAATGACCGCAGAGAGTCAGGGCCTCAGTTTGACGTCTCATCCGAAGGACGGTGCTCTTTGACAGTATAATGTCCCCGCCACTATACTGGGGCGTTAGGACCCACACAGACCACAGGGTGAGCACCCCCTGCTGGCCTCACTAACACCTCTTCCAGCAGCAACCTGGTTTTCTTAGGTCATCTCCCATCCAGGTACTAACCGGGCTCAGCCCTGCTTAGCTTCAGTGGGCAACCAGTCTTGGGCTACAGGGTGATATGGCTGCTGGCATAGTTCACTTAGTAGTTCACTTAGTTCAGAGAAAAAATCATTTTTGCTGTTTGGGTGGTCTATAAATCAGGATGATTGTTAGTGGACTGTTCGAGGAAAGTTTCAAAACCATATATTCAAAAGTCGTAGTAATGTGAAAGTTCAGTTGAGTAATTGTTATGGCCACCCCCCTTAGTGGATAAACGCGGCTTAGACAGGTGCTGGTATCCGTATGGTTTTAGCAGATTAAGGTGCATGAAGTCGTTCAGTGTTTGCCAGGTCTCAGTAGAAATATCATATCCAGGTTTTTGTCAGTTATAAGTTCATTTAGATAGGGGACTTTGTCCGTGATAGAGCGACAGTTCAGCAGAGCAAGGTGGTTTTGCAGCACATCTGAGTTATCAGCTGAATTGGCATTGAAATCTGACTTTTTTACGCAGGCAAGTGATCGCGGTGGATGACAGTCGCTTAGTATGCGTTTCGCTTTGACCAGAGTTCTGTTATTTGACCAGATGCACGGGATCACAGTTGGTTTTGATTGTTGATAGTTAATGATCATTCGGACTGAACGGTGCACGTAGCGCGGGTGCCGGGTGATCCCGAGCGAGCGGCAGTGCTCATACGTTTCAGGGTCGAGGCGTGGGTGCCGATTAAGCGCCCTGAGTTCGCGTGACAGGTATCCAAAATCCATGTTGGATGGTAATCCAGAAAAAAATAAGAGAGACCAGAGATAGCACGAGTGCTAAAGCCTTTGGTGTGTTTGTAATCGCCATGAGAAAGTCAGCTATCAGCAAAGTCACGTTAGCCAGGACCACAACCATCACAACAACTGTAAAAGCTTACGGAGAGGAAAGCTACCCAACCTGACAGCAAGCTAATCGAACTACTGGCAAGAAGAGTGTTAACTCACCTTACAGTCAGTCCAACAGATGGAGGAGAGAGGGGTGAGAGGGCTCGTAGCAGGCTGACAGCAAAAATAAAGTCCAGTTTGTAGAAAGATGCAGAAAGGGTCTACAGGAGTGTATACCAACTGTCCAAGAAGCGGGCACAACAAACGTAAACAATAGACAGTAGACGACGACGAAGCGTGGAGCGGCAGCCAGATGCGCACAGCGTTCCCACACAGCGTTCAAACAACTTCCGGTCCTTCAACGTGATGGTTAGAGGCTACAATACCCACTCGCCAGAGAATACACTTTTTATTCTAATGTCCACCAAACTTACTCCCGCATTGATTTCTTTCTAACCAGTAATTCAATCATACCAAATATCATACAGTAGGTACTCAACCAGAATGCCTATTACCACCGCGACAACTGCCGGGGCAAATCCACCGCAGCAAAAATAAACCAGTCGCATTTCAAAGTTGTTCGCGAAATGACCGCCAGGTGGCGTAAAGGGACATTTAGCGAAAGCAAAACGTAATTATGTAAAAGTAGCCTACATTTTAAATAAAATATAGCAAACTTTTAGAGCAGAACATTTTATGAATCAAAAGTTAAAATAGGCCTATCTCGCAGTCAGTGAAAATAAATTAGGTGCAATCAATGATGCTAAAATATTGAGGAATGTGATGATTGAAGAGTGCTTCTCTCGCGTGTGCGCACACTGACTGCTGAACAACCGAACTTCTGGGCATTTCTCAGTGAGAAAAGTTGTGGTCGCGTGGTAGAACTTGGGTTTCAATAATTTCGATGAAACTGTTTCAAATCCAGAATAAACATGGTATTTATAAAATTACCATGCATTTCCATTTTTCACTAAGGAACAAATCTCATCCAACAGATTGACTGAATTTACGTCTTCAAAAGCAGTTCTGTTAAAAAAATAGAAAATAAAACTTTATATGGTTCCATACATGCAGAAAGAATTTTTAAAAACATGGTTGTAACCTAGCTAAGCAAGGTGCGATTTGCTGGTGGGGGATTTCCCCCTCCACAGTAATTTGGGGATCCATTTAAAGTAGCCTCTGCCTACATGGATAAGGTGCTTTCATGGCCGATGGTTAAGGCCGAAGATATCAAGGCATTACGGGCCTACACTTTATTATTGCATGAATGCTGCAACACTATGGGAGTCGCCGTAAGTGACCTAAACGTACCTACAAATATGCAAATCATAGTAAAAAAGCTGCCTTATAGGCTGCGGGATCATTGGAGAAGTGTGGCCTGTGATATTTACGAGAAGTTCCGTCGTAGAGCTACATTTTCAGATATTGTAGAGTTTATTGAGAGGCAAGTCAAGATAGCATTCATTAGATGTTTGCCTTATTTTTGATAAAAGAACACAAGATGAGAAAATTTCTTTTTTGAAGGAGAACCGTATGTGCTTTGGATGTCTGTGCGTTGGGCACATGAGTAAAGGTTGCAGAAAATGTCTGATATGTAAAGTATGCAATTATAGGCACCCCACGTTGTTGCATATTCACCCCACAGCAAAACAAACGAGTTCGACTCAGGTCAATGGTGGCTTGAAAATGGCCAGAGAAGGTGCTGTGGTGTCTGTTCAGTCCAGTGGCTTGACTGGGGCCGGTAAGCAGGACTGTACGCTCTGTATTTTGCCTGTTCAGGTGAAATCTAAAAGTGGGCAAAAGACCTTGGTCACGTATGCGTTTTTGGACCCAGAGAGTACCGTCTCGTTTTTGTACAGAGCGACTCATGTACCGGCTCAATCTTACAGGGAAGAGGTTGGGAATCCTCCTTAGAACTATGGGACAAGTGAAAGTAGTAGACAGTTACAAGTTGCCAGACTTGGAAATCGCCAGGCTGGATTCGAACAACTTTTGTGGCCTGCCTGAGATTTTTACTCAATGGAGCATGCCCATCACTTCCTGCTCAGCTACTGTTCGGACGCTCTTGCTTACTGCTCCGCGCTTTGCTCTATCGCTTTTATTTTTTTATTGCTCTATCATGTTTATATTTTTATATTTTTTTTCCTTTTATCACCTAATTTTAACTTAAGCAAATCAGCACAGTGCTCAAATGCTTGATTACTAAAAAAAGCAGAAATATTTTCTCCGACCAGCCTCCCACTGAAAGCTTACATTCTGGGGAAGAGAAAACACAACTGCCTACATTCATAAGAATAAGAGAAAATGCCTCTTCTGGAATCTACTTGCTGCACTAACTGCCAGAGACTTTTACAAAGGATTGCAGTTCTTGAAACAAAGTTACTTGTGGGACCACCAAACTAGACGGAACACACAACAGAGCTTCATCATGGACGCCCTCAGAATACAGCCGGTGAGTCTCATGAATCTAGTGCTCCAATACAGGCCATACTGAGTGTAGAGAAACAAGCTGATCGACTAACAAATCGATGGCACAAACAGGGAGCGAGACCCAAAGGCACTCAAGACATCAGATTGTCACGAGCATCACACATTGCCGCAGTAGCATCCTCTACCCCAGATACGGCTCTGACAAGGATTGCAAACACTGGTCTCCTACCACCGCCAATACACCTTGATAACAGATTTGAAGTATTAATGAATGAGGAATCCCTGAATGTGATGAATGTGATCGAACACAGACTGAATCAGCCAGTAGCTAACCCTGCTAACTGGCGCTCAAGGTCGAGCAGACAGCGGCACTCAGCTCAGAGCGCAGCCGAGCCCAGGACTCTGATAGTGGGTGACTCTATAATCAGAAACATTATTAGCAGGGACACAACTACATGCTGCCTTCCACAAGCAACAACTTCTGATGTAAATAGGGAACTTCAGAACATTCTGATGAAACATAAGACTGCAAATCGACTCATCATTCATGTGGGGAAGAATGATATTCATAAAGAGCAGTCAAAACTCCTTAAGAAGGATTTCAATGAACTTTTTGAAACACTTAAAATACTGAAAGTTCAGACATTCATCAGTGGACCACTACCAGCAAGAGGAACAAACAGGTTTTCACGGTTGCTTGGGCTTAACACTTGGCTGCAAAAAACCTGCAATATAAAAGGAGTGAACTTCATTGACAACTTCAATCTTTTCTGGAGTCAGAGACAACTGTTTCAACAGGATGGGCTCCACCCAAATAAACTTGGTTCAAGAGTGCTAAAGGACAATATCTACTTCTCCCTCCATCATCCTTCTGCAGTGTGTGCCAATCCACTCAACCTGAATGGCACACACACACCTGGACACGGTATGAATGACCACAGGACTTCACTTCTGCACCTGAATGGACATGCGGTTGACACATCACACAAGGACAATGATAACACCACTCAGCCACAACAACCTCTGCTCACGGACACAATCTCAGCTGAGCCCTGCCCACAGAGCTCACCACAGACAGACTGTGACATACTAGAACTGCTAGAAGTTTCAGCACCCAAGGACGACTTTCTGGAAAACAGCCAGGAAATCCAGGACAGCATATTACAGCCTCCGATAACACCAGAGCAACAGGCCCCCTCCCCAGACACGTTATCACTCTCTCCAGCATCTCCACTTTGTGCTTCTCAGAGAAAATGGAACAACTGGTGTATGCTGGAACTAGACTATCCCATTCTTTTGCTGCAAGCCCCCAGATGTCACCCAAAAAACGGCAGGCCCCACAACCACCAAAGCCTGCGGGCCCAGCTCGCCCTCCCCCTCCTCCTGTGAGAGCTCTTCGGCCTCTGCCACAGTGCCAGGGCTCACACCCTCCTCCAGCGGCTCGAGGTGAACCAAAAACAACTGATACCAGCTCTCAGTGATATGTGTCGGGTCCCCGCTATGATAACAGTAACTTTCTTAAATGTTTACAAAACAAGTGGGAACCCAGTGTGCCTGAATCTTTCTCTATTGCTGTTCAATTACATGATAGAAAATCTAAGGCCTTCAAAAGCCGTACAGCAAACCCATCTAATCTGGCGCCTATTACACGCCAAACTAAGATCGCTGTGGGGACAAAAAGTAAGACTGTTAAGTTAGCACTTTTAAACATCCGCTCTCTTAAAAATAAATCACTTCTAGTCAACGACTTAATAACCACATACAACCTGGACTTTATGCTTCTAAATGAAACTTGGCTAGAAGACAGCTGCAGTGCAACAGTCCTCAATGAAACATCCCCTCCTAACTTTACTTTTATGAGTGTTTGCAGAGCAGGTAAGAGAGGCGGGGGCTTAGCTGCTCTTTTTAAAGATGTCTAACAATGTAAGCAAATATCATTTGGGAATTACCCGTCTTTCGAATATCTGGGTATTGTGTTAAAAGGTGCTCCACGTATTTTACTTATCATTATTTACAGGCCTCCAAAATACTCTCCAGCCTTTGCTGAGGACTTTACAGAACTGTTATCAACAATTTCCTCTGAGTTTGACTGTTTTGCCATTGCTGGAGATTTTAACATTCACATAGATAATGCAGAAACTAATATGGCAAAAGAAATCAAAACTGTTTTAAAAACTTTTGATCTGACTCAGCATGTACATGACCCACACATAATCGTGGACACACTCTAGATTTACTTATCAGTAAGGGTCTAAACATCCCATCGATTGTTACTAAGGATGTAGCACTGTCTGATCATTTCTGTATTTTCTTTGATATATTGATCTCTCCTGCCATTGAAGCTAGATCTGTGTCTGTCAAGAAGAGATGCTTAAACGAGAACATTAGTGTGCTATTTATGAAGGCTATATCTTTAAAACCAAGCTTATCTGCTGACTCTGTTGATTTTCTCCTTGAATCTTTTAACTTAAAAATTAAAAGTGTAATTGATGATATTGCTCCTGTGAAAGTCAGGAAGAATAGTGGTAGACAAAAAGCACCTTGGAGAAACTCAACAGCAGTGCAAAATATGAAAAGACAATGCAGAAGAGCAGAGCGCATGTGGCGGAAGACAAAACTTGTAGTCCATTATAACATCTACAAAGACAGCATCCATGCTTTTAATATGGAACTAGGCAAAGCTAGACAGACTTTCTTCTCGAATATTATAAACAGCAACTTAAACAACACACGCACTCTTTTTGCTACTGTAGAGAGACTGACAAACCCCCCAAGCCAGATTCCCAGTGAAATGCTCTCAGACAGCAAGTGCAGTGAGTTTGCTTCTTTCTTCTCTGAGAAAATCAATAATATCAGAAAGGTGATCAGCTCATCCTTGAGTTGTGCTGGGGTCAAACAGATCAGACCACTACCTGAGAAAGTAGTTACTATGTCTGTTTTCGAAGAAATTGATGGCAAAATTTTGAAAGAAACCGTACAGCACCTTAAAACATCAACCTGCGCCCTTGACGCACTTCCCACATCTTTTTTCAAAAGTGTGTTAAACAGCTTAGAAGCAGATCTCCTAGAAGTGGCAAATGCCTCACTTCTCTCTGGGAGTTTTCCAAACTCCCTGAAAACTGCAGTTGTCAAGCCCCTCCTGAAAAAGAGCAATCTAGATAAGACCATCTTAAGCAATTATAGACCAATCTCAAATCTTCCTTTCATAGGCAAGATCATTGAAAAAGTTGTCTTCAATCAGCTGAACAAATTCTTAAGCTTGAATGGATACTTTGACAATTTTCAATCTGGTTTCCGATCGCATCACAGCACAGAGACAGCTCTCATAAAGATAATAAACGATATTCGCTTAAATACTGATACAGGCAAATTATCAGTACTGGACCTACTCGACCTCAGTGCTGCATTTGACACTGTCGATCACAACATACTTCTTGACAGGCTGGAAAACTGGGTGGGGCTTTCTGGGATAGTCCTAAAATGGTTCAGGTCATACTTAGAAGGAAGAGGTTATTATGTAAGTATAGGAGACCATAAGTCTGAGTGGACATCCATGACATGCGGAGTCCCTCAAGGCTCAATTCTTGCACCACTCCTATTCAACCTGTATATGCTCCCAATGAGCCAATTAATGAGAAAGAACCGAATCTCTTACCACAGCTATGCAGACGACACACAGCTCTAGCCCTATCGCCTAACGATTACAGCCCCATTGACTCCCTGTACCAATGCATTGATGAAGTAAACGGTTGGATGTGCCAAAACTTTCTTCAATTAAACAAAGACAAAACTGAAGTCATTGCGTTTGGAAACAAAGATGAAGTTCTCAAGGTAAACGCATACCTTCACTCTAGGGGTCTAACAACTAAAAATCAAGTTAGGAATCTTGGTGTGTCTCTAGAGTCAGACCTTAGTTTCAGTAGTCATGTCAAAGCAATTACTAAATCAGCATACTATCATCTGAAAAATATTGCAAGAATTAGATGCTTTGTTTCCAGTCAAGACTTAGAGAAACGTGTGCATGCTTTCATCACCAGCAGGGTGGATGATTGTAATGGACTCCTCACTGGCCTCCCCAAAAAGACCATAAGACAGTTGCAGCTCATACAGAACGCTGCTGCCAGGATTCTGAGCAGAACCAGAAAATATGAACATATCAAACCAGTCCTCAGGTCTTTACACTGGCTCCCAGTTACATTTAGGATTGATTTTAAAGTATTATTACTGGTATATAAATCATTCAATGGGCTAGGACCTCAATACATTGCAGATATGCTCACTGAATATAAACCCAACAGATCACTCAGATCATTAGGATCACATCAGTTAGAAATACCAAGGGTTCACTCTAAGCAAGGAGAGTCTGCTTTTAGCTACTATGCCAGCCGCAGCTGGAACCAGCTTCCAGAAGAGATCAGATGTGCTCCTACAGTAGTCACTTTCAAATCCAGACTCAAAACACTCCTGTTTAGCTATGCTTTTACTGAATGAGCACTGTGCCACTGTTCGTCCGACTGTTTTTACTGTACCTTATTTTATTTTTTATTCTAAACTGTTTTAATTATTCTTATTTGTTTTGATCATTTTATTTTTTCCTATGTAAAGCACTTTGAATTGCTATTGTGTATGAAATGTGCTATATAAATAAACTTGCCTTGCCTTGCCTTGCCTTGTTCATGGAGGTAACATTCCACGCTCAAAAGACCTCCAAAGATGGCAGCACCTAAGACACATAAAAATACCAGAGATCGATGCTGATGTGGATCTTCTGATTGGCACTAACATCCCTCAAGCTCTGGAGCCATGGGAGGTGGTTTGGGCAGTGAAAGGGGGCCCTTATGCAATTAAGACCATCCTGGGTTGGACGTGAATGGCCCGCTCCGTGGAAATTGTCAGATTAATAATAATAATAATAATACATTTATTTTGTATAGCGCCTTTAAAAGTTGCTTTTCTCAAAGCGCTTTACAGACAAGCATAACAACAGAAAGAAACGCTACACTCTTTAAACACAAAGATAATCAGGTAAAATGGTCAGGTAAAAGCAATCCTAAAATAAAATGTTTTAAGAAGGGATTTAAAAGTCACTAATGTATTTGCTTCCCTAATGTCAGCCGGGAGAGAATTCCAAAGCTTAGGAGCAGCGAAGGAAAATGCTCTATCACCCCTAGAACGAAGCCGCGTCTTGGGAACGACCAACAGACCACTCTGAGAGGAATGCAGATTACGACATGGTGTGTAAGGCAATAGAAGATCAGTCAAGTATTGAGGAGCCAGATTGTGCAAAGCCTTATATGCCAGCATAAGGATTTTAAAATCAATGCGGTACCTGACAGGGAGCCAGTGCAAAGACTCCAAGACAGGGGTAATATGATCCCTAGCCCTGACCCCAGTCAATACTCTGGCAGCCGAATTTTGCAAATATTGCAATTTGTCGATAGAAGATTTAGATACACCAGCTAGGAGACCATTACAATAGTCAACACGTGAAAAGATAAAAGAGTTTATCAACCTCTCAGCGACTGTGAAGGACAGCATAGGACGTAAACGTGCTATATTTCTGAGGTGATAAAAGGATGTCTTAACAGTATTCTGCACAAATGGCTCAAATGACAGTGTGGCATCAAATATGACACCAAGATTTTTTAGTTTGTTTTTAAACTCCAGGGCAACACCATCAACCGACAGAGTGAGAGACCCAGCCTTTCGCAGTTGGTGAGGAGAGCCAAGGAGCATAATTTCGGTTTTAGAGCCATTTAAAGACAGGAAACTACTAGACATCCAACTCTTGATCTCAGCAATACAATTGGAAAGATGCGCAACATCCACTTGCTGACCTGGTCTTGAATGGATATAAATCTGCGTATCATCAGCATAAAAGTGATAGTTAAGGTCAAGAGATCTTAATAGTTGGCCAAGTGGATAGATATACATACTAAAAAGTAAGGGACCCAATACTGACCCCTGTGGGACGCCAGTATGAACAGCACCAACTTTGGACCTATAGCCACCCATAAAAACAAGTTGACTGCGGTCAGTAAAATATGACTTGAACCAGCCAAGAACTGTCTCTGATAAACCAAATACTTTTTCGAGACGATAAAGTAACAATGCATGGTCAATTGTATCAAATGCTGAACTAAGATCCAAGAGAATGAGAAGGGACAAGGAGCCAGAGTCGGAAGCTATAAGTAAGTCATTAGTGACTTTAACTAATGCAGTCTCAGTGCTGTGTAATTTCCGAAATCCAGATTGATGAGGCTCAAATAGGTTGTTTTCAATTAAGTGTATGTTTAATTGAGCCGCAACCACACCCTCCAAGATTTTAGCCAGGAATGGAAGATTTGAAATCGGACGATAATTTGGAAGAATTTTTTTATCAGAATTTTGCTTTTTTAAAACAGGAGTGACAGCAGCAGTTTTAAGTGCTGCTGGTACCACCCCAGATGACAAAGAGTCATTGATTATGGCAAGAACTGAGGGACACAGAGGACCAATGCAAGATTTAAACAGGCTACACGGCAGGGAATCAAGTATGCAAGTGGAAGTTTTCATACGAGAAACCTGCTTACAGAGCATCTCAGATTGTAAAATAGTAAATTTGGAGAAAGGAGTGCCAGAGAAGTGCGAATTTCCTTCATGAGCCTGAGAGCAGTCGGCCCCAAAACCCTGAGACCTTGAAAAACCATCTTAATGGAGACCCGGAGGTCAAGGCTGTGATGGTGAAGTTGAGCAGGTCAGTCCAGTGGAGAAGACACAGACTCCTTCATTAATGGTTTCAGAAGGTTTGTGGCGAGACGTGGTCAAGTCTTGGAAATCCATTCGGATAATGGTACTAACTTCGTGGGCGCTGAGCGTGAATTGAGGGAGGCCATTGAGAATCTGAATCACAACCTCATAAATGACGTGCTGTTACAAAAGAGTCTGAAATGGGTTTTTAATCCCCCAACAGCATCCCACCATGGAGGTGCTTGGGAAAGGTTTATTCGGTCAGTCCGTAAAGTGCTAAACTCCATTTTGAAGACTCAGACCCTAGACAAAGAAGGCTTGGTGACAGTGTTCTGTGAGGCTAAAGCTATTGTTAATAGCCGTCCATTAACGAAGGCATCAACAGACCCTTAAGACTTGGAGGCATTGACCTCTAACCATCTACTTCTGCTTAAGTCACAACCGTTGTTGCCACCAGGATTGTTCGAGGAGGAGGATGTTTATGCTCGTCGTCGCTGGAAACAAGTGCAGTATATGTCGGATTTGTTCTGGAAGCGCTGGGTGAAGGAATATCTTCCTGGACTTCAGGAGCACCAGAAGTGGAATACTGGCAAAAGAAACTTTGTTCCAGGAGATCTCGTGGTGCTAGTGGATGATATGGCACCTCGCAATGCTTGGATTATAGGAAGAATTGTGGATACTGTTCCGGACAAAAATGGATTGGTGCGAAGCAAGGTTGTTTTCGTAAATGAAAACTGAAACTAAGACTAAAACTATTAGTCAAAAAACATTTTCGTAAACTGAAATCAAATTAAAAATTCATAATTAATGAAAGACTAAAACTAAACGAAACTAATAACAGTTACTGAAAAATGAACTGAAATAAAATAATAATTAGCAAAAATAAATAATCGTTTTCGTAATTAATAAGCTCTTTACTTTGGCAGAAAATCTGACCTGTGGCTGTTTAAAGGGATACTCCACTTTTTTTGGAAATAGGCTCATTTAACAACTCCCCCAGAGTTAAACAGTTGAGTTTTACCGTTTTAGAATAGATGCAGCTGATTTTCTGATATTTAGAAAAATATCAGTTACCAGACAGTTTCTGGTCTCATTGACTTCCATAGTAGATTTTTTTTCCTACTATGGAAGTCAATGGCCCTCATTTATCATTCTTGCGTAGAAACGGGCGTATATGTTGGCATAAGATTATGCTTACACAACTCTCACCGCCTAATTATGAAGCTGTGCGTACCTTTGAAATCCTGGTGTACGCAATACCTGCCCTTGATAAATGCAGCGGCTGAAAACGATCGTCATTAGACTAACACGCCTCTAAATATTCAAGTCTCCGCTTCCCCCACGCCCTCATTTTACGCCATGGACACACGGAAGACGGCAAAGAAGAGAAACTTCTCCGACGTGGAGATCAAATGACCTATCACAATGCATTATTTTACAGCACGTGTTTTGAAACAATTAGCATTTAATATCGTATCATGTACAATAGTGATGATGATGTGATGTGGAGTAGCCTACCATTCATTCACATTAATAATTGCATGTCCATTTGTAATATTCTTATTCTTATTATTATTCGTGTTTGCATTTATGAGGAAAAAACAATGATACGGACATGAACGCTCTAAAAGCGGCACTAAAATATATTTTAAAACTTTCACAGAGACATCAAACATAAAGCACAAACCCTTTCTTTAAACTGAATTTCGTTTTGTATTAATTGTATCTTAATTTTAATCAATGTTTTGTCAACCAATTAGGCCTACCTGGATTTAACAAATATGAAAGTAAATAGCAGATGATATGAAACGGAGGACGCGTGAACTGAGCTCATCTCATAAATGAACCGAAACTCAGGGTATAAGGTACCCTACTTGCCTCAGACATGTCTACTTTTAAACAGAACAATTCAAAACGAAAGAAAACAGACTGCAGACTGCTCTCCGCTTATGTAATCTGAAATGTGCATTTTTCTCTGGCGCGTTCACTACTGCGAGGATCGCGAGTCAGCATCTCAACTTCATCTTTGCAGCCGACACAAAGAAAACACTTCTTTATTAATAAACAATTAAAATATCTCCTTGCTATATTTTACATATTCATAATCATTACTTTTGCCGGTTCTTTGTGACAGATTTTTACACTGAAGTTTATAATTAGCCTACTATGTTTTTTTTTTTTTTTTTGTCATATGTTTTAGTTTGTCAGTGCATTTTGTGGTGTTAGGAATTGTTTTTCTGCGCATTTCCGCACTAACTCAAACGTGCGTACACCACCTCCTGAGCTGGCGTGGGATTTGAGCGTGCCGTACGCCAACGTCCATATTGATAAATCTCAAAGTCACCGTGGTTTTGGGTGTACGCCAGGTGTACGCTCGAAATTTGGTGTACGCACTATTGATAAATGAGGGCCAATGAGACCAGAAACTGTCTGGTACCTGATATTCTTCTAAATATCAGAAAATCGGCTGAAAGGATTCGAAAACGGTAAAACTCAACTGTTTAGCTCTAGGGGAGTTGTAAAATTAGCCTATTTCCAAAAAAAGTGGAGTATCCCTTTAAGGAAATGCCTGATATGATTAAAAAAGGTTAGAGAGAAAACTAAAGCACCATGGTACAACAGTGCTACGCATGCTATCAAGAGAGAAACTCGTAACTTAGAGCGTAAATGGGAACCAACTAATTTAGAGGTCTTCAGAATCGCGTGGAAAGACAGTATGTCACGTTATAAAAGGGCTCTAAAATCAGCCAGGGCTGAGCATATCCGCAAACTAATAGAAAATAACCAAAATAATCCAAGGTTTTTATTTAACACCGTGGCTAGACTAACAAATAATCAGACATCTCCAGAGCAAAATATTCCGTTACAATATAGTAGTAATGATTTTATGAATTACTTCAATGAGAAAATAGAAAGCATCCGAAACACAATAGTAAATGTACAATCCTCTATGGTGTCTTATGACTCGGCCTCAATTATGGCCCCTCTAGAACAGCTACACCGCTTTACAACTATAGGACAGGAAGAACTAAATAAACTTATCATTGCATCTAAACCAACAACATGTTTATTAGATCCAATACCCACTAAACTACTTAAAGAAGTGTTACCTGTAGTGGAAGAGCCTCTTCTCAATATTATTAACTCGTCTTTATTTTTAGGTCATGTTCCAAAAATATTCAAGCTGGCAGTAATAAAACCTCTCATTAAGAAACCGCAATTAGATCCAAATAACCTAGCAAATTACAGACCCATCTCAAATCTTCCATTTATGTCTAAAATACTAGAAAAAATTGTGTCCGCTCAATTGTGCTCTTTCTTGCAAGAAAATGATATCTATGAAAAATTTCAGTCGGGATTCAGACCGCATCATAGCACAGAAACTGCGCTAGTTAAAATTACAAATGATTTACTCTTAGCCTCTGACCAAGGCTGTATCTCAATACTAGTTCTACTTGATCTTAGTGCTGCGTTCGACACTATAGATCATAAAATACTCTTAGATCGACTACAAAACTACACTGGTGTCCAGGGACAGGCATTAAGCTGGTTTAGATCGTACTTATCAGACCGTTACCATTTTGTCTGTTTAAATGGGGAAAAATCGAAGATAACATCAGTAGACTATGGAGTGCCGCAAGGATCGGTGTTAGGCCCTCTGCTATTCTCAATATATATGCTGCCACTTGGTAATATTATAAGAAAACATGGAATTAATTTTCACTGTTATGCTGATGACACTCAATTATATATCTCATCACGACCAGATGAAAACACTAACTTATCTAACTTGACAGAGTGTCTAAAAGATATAAAATGCTGGATGACGTGTAATTTCCTGCTATTAAATTCAGATAAAACGGAGGTATAACTAAAACTACCCACAAAATCCCTTACAATACAACTTTAATTTAGAAGGATGTCCTTTTACTTTATCCACTACAGTAAAAGACCTGGGTGTTATACTAGACCGCAACTTGACTTTCGAAAATCATATGTCATATGTTACAAGAACAGCCTTTTTCCACCTTAGAAACATTGCTAAGCTACGTAACATGCTATCTGTTTCAGATGCAGAAAAGTTAGTTCATGCATTCATGACCTCGAGACTAGATTACTGTAATGCTTTATTAGCTGGTTGTCCTGCATCCTCAATAAACAAGCTGCAGTTAGTGCAAAATGCAGCCGCTAGAGTTCTTACTAGATCAAGAAAATATGATCATATAACACCAATTTTATCATCTCTACACTGGTTACCTATTAAGTTCCGTATCAACTACAAAGTATTACTATTGACTTATAAAGCTCTAAATGGTTTAGCTCCTGTGTATTTAACAGACCTTCTATCGCCCTACAATCCATCGCGCTCTTTAAGATCACAAAATTCGAGGCTTCTGGTCGTTCCTAGGATATCTAAGTCTACTAAAGGAAGGAGGGCGTTCTCACATTTATCTCCTAAACTCTGGAATACCCTTCCTGATATTGTTCGAGACTCAGACTCGCTGTCCCAGTTTAAAACTAGATTAAAGACGCATCTCTTTAACCAAGCATTCACTTAATGCTTACCTTTTATACTACTTCTGAATCAGCATTAATATTATGAACATCAGCTATGCTAATTATTTCCCATCTGTCTTTCTGCTGTTATCTCAGGACGCTAGTCCCGAGGTAAATAGCGTTCATCAGCTCCAGTTTGTATCCAGCCTCTCACGGAGACTTCAGATGCCCCAACACCTGTGATGAGACGACTAAACGCCTGTGGAGAGACGACTCGACGCCTGTGAAGAGACGACTAAACACCGGCGATATGTTATGCCTAAATTTATACATGATTAACTAACTGTATTTTTCTTTGTACATTTCTGAAATGCACTTTCTGTAAAGCTGCTTTGAGACAATGTGTATTGTGAAAAGCGCTATACAAATAAACTTGAATTGAATTGAATTGATATGGCGCTTAATACGCGTGAAGTTTCTGAGGCGATTAACCGCTGTCCTGCTGTGACGCGCTCAATGAAGGACCGTAACGTAGAACACATCGCTAGTGCCAAGCGGCTGTTCATAAAGGATGCATCTGTCATGATCCTGGTATCCTTCTCCGTTACTCTATCTCCCTCTGCTGGTCATACTTGTTATTGCATCCTCTTACACACTCTCATTCACACTCATTGGGCTCTATCTTGCACCCGGCGCAAATGACTTTGTACACTGACGCATGTATCATTCCTATTTTGCACCCGCGCAAAGCGGGCTTTTCCCTCCACAGACGCACGTCGGTAAACTAGGAAATGAACTTGCGCTCCCTGGGCGGGTCGGCACAAAAAGGAGGCATGTTTCGGCGCAAACATTCCCTAGTGCTATTTTGCACTTCCAGAAAACAATTCCACGACTGACCAAAAAAAACCTAGTCTGAAGTCAGTGGCGCGTTGCGCGTTGTTCATAATGCTAGTTTAAGCGCGCATGCTTGGCCATAATGTAGCGGGTGCACAACGCGCATACACTTTGATTCTCTCATCAACACAGATGCAGCAGTTTTTTTTTTTGCAAATCATACATTATAACAAGGAAATATATTACCGCACGAGGGAAATCATTGTGGTGTCCATGAAGATGTGAAAAAATAGGCATAAATCTAGCTTACACATTTACCCAAAATTTTCAGGCAAATTGTAGTAATGACGGATCAGACCTATTGGCCCAATAATGGCAAGACACATATGTATATAAGGACATCTGACAAATTAGTTTGTCCGTCAAGAACCAGGAAAAAAAAATCTGAAGACTGCGAAATCACCTTACCATAATGTAAGTACATTAAAAACCTTACTCTTTAACTTACCAGTTAAGTTGAGCTTTCTCTCTTTCTTTTACGGCCCTGACGAGAACATCGATATCCTCAACTGTGAACCGCTCCTGGCGCGCGCCTGGTAAATGCGCTATAATAATAACAATCCGCCATGCAACATGCGCACCTGCACTGATTGGTTTATTTCACGTTACGCCCAAACCACACCTATGAATAATGAAGCTACTTCAGACCAACCCCTTTTAAACTGCGTCGGGCGCAAGAGTCATTTATCCCGCCGGGAAAATAGCAACAGCGCCGGGATCCGCCCACAAAGTTATTGCGCTTTGCGCTTTGATACTTGCATGTCAGATCGTTAAAATAGGGCCCATTATCTCATTCATCTCCAGCCGTTTCTCATTATCCCATCTGTCCTTCCTCTTCTCCGCACCTTTTTCCCACTTTCTCTGATTCTACTCCCTATTTCTAGGCCATCCTTTTCCTTTGTTCTTTGTCAGATTATTGCCAAATGCTGTGTATCTACCTGCTCATTGATCCAATAGTTTTGTACTCTGTCCTGTCCTGTCTTGTCTCGTCTGCTGTCAGAATTATTCAGATGACACTGTTCTTCGCCTCTGCTTATCCAAGCCTCAGTTAACGTGAGTGGTCTTCGGTTTGGCGTTCCCGCACTCTCTCTACGGACCCAGCCTGTCTCAATCATCTGGGATTTCTGTTTCATTAATTGAGAGACTTTTGTTACATTTACCAAAGACTGTCTTCTGTTCAAGTTTTGCCAAGCGGCCACCTGTGTTGTTTCTCCTAAACTGAGATTAAAGATTATCAGCTCACCTTTGCGTTTGGGTTCTCTGTTCAATCACCTGACAGCATCTATTGCAGTGGAATGGGAAATAACACAAGAAAATAAGACGCAAGTTGGACTTCTTTTAACTTGAGCGCAGCATTTTTAGAATGCAGTTTCATTTGCGAGACGCGGTGCAACATCAAAACAAGTTCGTCAAGCACAAAAAAACTTTAATGTACTTGGCCACTACTGTATGTTTGAGATGTCATGTTTTCATGGAGGTTGACAGGGTGAAAGGTGCATTTAATATTATTATCTACGTGGAGACATTTCCCCGTAATGTATGGAATACCAGGACACGACACTTTTATACTGAACAAACTGTATATTCTGTCTCCTTGCAGTAATTAAGTAAGTAAGTAAGTACATTTTATTTATATAGCACATTAATAGCAGGGCTACCCAAAGTGCTGCACAGAGTAAAAACAAAACAAAAACAGAAAAACAACCAAACAGGAAAGACAGAAATAGCATCAGGAGAAAATTAAAATGCCAGAGAATAAAAATAAGTTTTCAATTTAGATTTAAAAATAGCAATTGAAGGTGCAAGGCGGATGTCCAAAGGCAATTGGTTCCATAGACGGAGGTCGGCAACAGCAAAGGCTCTATCTCCCTTAAATTTTAGATGAGAGTTAGGGATAAATAAAAGAGCTCTGTCTGAAGATCTTAAAGATCTAGTGGATGACAAAGGAGTAAGAAGATCTCTAATATTTAGCGGAGCTTGATCATTAAGAGCTTTAAAAACAAACAACAGAAAATTTTAAACTCACTTCTAAAATGGATCGGGAGCCAATGAAGTGAGGCTAAAATGGTGGTGACATGATCGCATTTCTTTGTCCCGGTCAGCAGCCTTGCAGCTGCATTTAGCACCATCTGGAGTCGAGCAAGCGATAATTGAGGAAGACCCCATGACTAAGCATCTTTTGCCCCTTCCAACACATTTTCCAATCGGCTTCATTATCTCATACGTCACTATGAGTTCTCTGAAGCAATACAAGATTTATTAACTGTATGCTTTCCAATAACAAATCACATTTATGTATATCCCTCCTGTTTTAATAAAATACCTGAACACTCTTCAAAATGTGTCTGAATTTGTGCTGGTGGTGTGTAGTAGTAGTAGTAGTAGTACACTCAGTACCAAAGAACATGGCAGCAGTCTGAGCCTTTTACAAGACAAAGTGGATGACGTGCACTACAGGCGCTATATTATACTGAGCTGACCTGTAGTGACTGCTTCAATCTGTTTCTAAATCACAACACTAAATTCATGCTAATCAGGACTGAAGTCCACATAAGCAAACAACTCATATTGTGCAGATATTTTCAATAGGAAACAGTTAACATTTGTGTTATATTAGAGCTGGTGTGTGGCATTATTCATAATAAATTAATGCTGATGGGAAATGAGGAAATGTTCCATCTCTACTGAATCTCTTAGTAACAAGCTTTCAGGACTAAAGCTTTTGAAAACTGAGGAAAAAATCCCCCACATCCACTCAATAGGAAAGTGTTTTCTAATGGCAGAAACCAAATCAATTATGATACTCAGTAGAAGTGCTTCAGGTTAAATCCCTCATGACTGACACTTTAAAGAATGCTTCAACAACTGTATTGTTTAACATTTAAGCTATTATAATCTTCTAAATCATCACATGTGAAATATATTCATCACATATATGTTCACTGTCAACATATTGAAGAAATGTTCATTGTTCATATGTTCATTGCTGTCATTATTACTATTGAGCTAAGATGATAAGATGAGCTAAGATGCTGTTTGATTATTCGGTAACACTTTAGAATACTGTATCTTACTTACTGCATAACTAATAAGGAATTATTGAAGAAATAGTAGGTAATTCTTCATTAACTACTTATTCACTACTGTTAACTACTAAGGAATATGTGTTAACTAATCAGTATGTAATAGAATTTTATGATTGTGTTAAGTTACAGTTAGTTAATCAATAACTAATGAATTCTGTCATACCTCCTGAAGAACTACCATTAATTATCTATTAATTAAGGTTCAAGAAAAATAACTAAGTAGTAACTACTAATGAACAGTTATACACAGTAATCCAGTTTTTTTTTTTTTTTTTTAGCATTGTAGTGGTGGAAGAAGTACACAACTCAAGTGCTTGAGTAAAAGTACAGATATACCACAATAAAATATTACTCCAGTAAAATTATAATTAGGCCATTTTCAAAATTACCTTAGTAAAAGTACAAAGGTAATTAATTTTTAAAGTAAATAAAAAGTAAAAAGCATATTATTATACTTAGTTCTTATACATTTTAAACTTATTTTGCACCATTCAAGTTCCGGCAATATCACGGTAGCATACATTTTACAGTGATTTGGTGATGCAAGAGCGCGGGCATTTGCATCCTCTTCTGGAGAGTTCTCAGCTCCGCTGATTTGGTGCATTTCTTCTGCGAAATACAGGATTGTGTACGTTTTATTTAATCTATTAAATCATTGCTGTGCTGTAAATCATTTTATTTTATGCAAGGCAACATACAAGGACACGAGGTCAGTTAGCCTACCTAGCTGAGTTGGTCTTTTTTGCGTGATGGAAACGCATGATCCCTTGCATAAAACACATTATTTTATTCATAAAGATAGTAAATCTATTTACATCAGATGTTAAAATATGTTCTTAGAGCTGTTTGTTAAACGAGTTTAAATGTAGGCAGTATACATGTTAAAACAAAATATCATCTGAAATAAAGGAAGATATCATGTAGCTTAAACGAGTCGTAGTGTATTTTACAAAGGTTATGGATGATTACGTTAATAGTGTTTTTTTTTTGTTTTTTTTTACAGTAAGTTTTATTTGAGTAAGAAGTATGTGGTAATTCTTTATTAGTTACTAATGGGTTCCCTATATTTTCTCTTTAGAATACTGTTTCAGGTTGTAAGTAATTCCTGAAGAATTATCAAATAATTTTTTATTAATTACTAATAAGTTCCCTAATTTTTCAGTTTAGAACACTGTTTCAGGTTATAAGTAGCCTAATTTCTGGATAGTTATTTGATAATTATTTATTAATTACTAATGGGTTCCCTATTTTTTCACTTTAGAATACTGTTCCAGGTTCTAAGTAATTCCTGAAGAATTATCTAGTAATTCTTTATTAATTACTATTAAGTTCCCTAATTTTTCACTTTAGAACACTGTCTCAGGTTATAAGTAGCCTAATTCCTGGATAATTATTTGATAATTATTTATTAATTACTAATGGGTTCCCTGTATTTTCACTTTAGAATACTGTTCCAGGTTATAAATTATTCCTGAAGAATTATCTAATAATTCTTTTTTAATTAATAATAAGTTGCCTATATTTTCAGTTCCCCTCAGTTGTTGCCTAAAATACATGAATTTACTCAATGGCATTCTATGCTGAGGAAAACAGACACACACAGTATACTGTATATAAAATATAAAATTAATCTGAGGTTAGTTTTGTATGACTGTTCATTAGTTACTTCTTAGTTATTTTTCTTGAACATTAATTAAAAGATAATTAATGGTAGTTCTTCAGGAGGTATGACAGAATTCATTAGTTATTGATTAACTAACTGTAACTTAACACAATCATAAAATTCTATTACATACTGATTAGTCAACACATATTCCTTAGTAGTTAACAGTAGTGAATAAGTAGTTAATGAAGAATTACCTACTATTTCTTCAATAATTCCTTATTAGTTATGCAGTAAGTAAGATACAGTATTCTAAAGTGTTACCGATTATTCTTCAAGTGTACAGTACTGTGAAAAAGTCTAGTGTTCACCATTATTGAACATGAATTAGCTTTTCACCAATATTAAAGGTGCCATAGAATGGTAAAACTATATTTGCCTTGGCATAGTTGAATAATAAGAGTTCTGTACGTGGAACTGACATACCGTGAGCCTCAAACACCATTGTTCCCTTCTTCATGTGTAAATCTGGTGTTTGCAAAAGACCGCTGAAAAACGGGTGAATCCCAACATAACACCGACTGTGACGTTGTAGTCGGGATCATTAATATTTACGCCCCAAAAATGTGCATATACCAGCTCATGTTCTCGCCAGGCAGTGTTAACGTTGACCTGCACAGCCGAATCAGAAGACGTTCTGCAGGTTTTGTGAAGAAGTAAGCAAAGTCAATAGTGAAAATGTCAGATCATGGATATAAATGTTCTGTTCCAGGCTGTGCAGCGGATGTGAGCGCTTGCCACAGAAGAGAGCTCTCAACAGGCATGGCTGATGTTTGCTCTGCCTATTTCACCACTGACAGTTTCTCTAACCTGGGACAATATCAAGCAGGTTTCGCTCAGTGTTTGATACTGAAGAAGGGGGCAATTCCAACTAACGTTATATTTCCATTAACACCCCTACCGCAAGCAGTGAGTAATGTTACTGATATTATCCACTTCTCCACTGTTGAAGCCATTTCTGTTTAAATCGAGAGTTTCTTAGTGAGCTAACAACATTAACGATAATTTACCCTGTGATGTCGAGATCGAACGCAAGATGCTAGTACAGTAATGCTAACCTTAGCTAACTAGCAATCTCCAAGTAGCGAGCATAGATAACTAAATAGTATGATGACCTATTTACACTGAGGTTAATATTATTTCCGGCCTGTGTTGTCATAGAAATCTTCAAAATACAACTGTAGATACATATATGTCCATCCCTTTTGTTTGGTACTGTTATAATGCCTATATTTGATCAACAACACATGACTCATGACTAGGCTAGTTTGGTTGCTAACAGAAAACTCACTCGCTCCTTCTAGCTAAGGCCTCCTCCTCCACCACTGCAGTTGAAACCATTGTCATTTGACAATGAATCTAGTCAATTTATTAAAAATATTTAGTTTGAGAACTGAAGTATGATTATTTTGCATGTTTGTATTTCAGAGTACACCACAGCTCCTGCATACAATTCTGTGAAACAGCCAATCAGAGCAGAGCTCAACATTATTATTCATGACACTTCCAGATAAGGAAATAACAGCCCATTTCATGCTGGGACAAATCCTAGAGTTATAAATGAACAGATAAAACATGTAAAACCTAATCTGGAGAATCTTTGCCCTTACCTAAACCACACACCTTCATGTAGATATCAGAGAACAATTTAAAATATTATTTCAATGCATTCTATGGCACCTTTAGCACAACATCATTTAACATTTGGAACGCACATTTTGTAATGATTTGCAAATCTTTAACAGAAATGGCCATTTCTCGTGTGGATACAGTTAATATACTTTACATTTATCACTACATCAAGTGTTAATAATTAGAATCAGACTCAGATTAGTGGAACATTGTTAAAGCGTAGTGCAGAATCAAACTAACTACGTTTACTGACAGATTCATTCACAAACATCAGTGGCTTTTTTATTTATTTATTTTATTATTATTGTATTTTGTTTAATGTGTTTATATTTTGTATGCTGCATGGTTTCTTTTTATGCTTTCTGTTTATATGCTCAATGTTTTATTGTACAGCACTTTGGTGCAACTCTGTTGCTTTTAAATGTGCTAGAAATACATTTATACTCGGCTTGACTTTGAATGAAACTGCAGAAAAAGTTGCTATAAGATTTTGTCTTTATTAGCCCTTACTGCATACTCATAATTTGATAAACTTACAGTATGACATCATTTTAATATGATATCACTGTATTACAGTTTTTTTTCAGTCGCTAACAAGCATTTGTCCAATCAGTTGTCACATTTTCAAAACTCTAAACACAGTTAGCACAGCATCAGTCTTTTGTGACCATACCATTCACACATTTCATGTCGTTTTCACACAATATTCAGTCAGTGAACACATTTCCACAATGCTTACATTTTCTTAGCAGACAAGCTATACCTCCCAACAAAATAATGGATTGTTTTTGTAGTATTTACGAATATTAACACACACCATCCCACAATAGCAAAAACAATATTCCAAACCTTAGATACAGTATAAAAACTTCTTCTTCTGCAATGATATCAGTTCAAAAACAATATATTATATATTTCAGCTGAAAATAAACAAACAATTGAATAATTGACACAGCTGATTTGTGTTGGGTAAACGGGGGCAACCACAACTTATTCCAGTCTGGCTCAGTCTCAGTGGCAGGGGTTATTTTTTCTATTACATTGTCACCTATACAGTAAAAAGGAGGACTTTGAGGAGTGATGTTTTTGGAAACTGAAACAGAAAAAGACAAACACTGTAATGTGTGGACGAGGAAGAGTAAGAGCAAGGGGTCCAGGGAGAAGAGCAGGCCCTGTGAGAGATGCAGTGAGAGATGCAGGAGCAGTGAGAGATGCAGTGAGAGATGCAGGAGCAGTGAGAGATGCAGTGAGAGGAGCAGTGAGAGATGCAGTGAGAGATGCAGTGAGAGATGCAGTGAGAGGAGCAGTGAGAGATGCGTTGAGAGATGCAGGAGCAGTGAGAGATGCAGTGAGAGGAGCAGTGAGAGATGCAGTGAGAGATGCAGTGAGAGATGCAGGAGCAGTGAGAGATGCAGTGAGAGATGCAGGAGCAGTGAGAGATGCAGTGAGAGATGCAGGAGCAGTGAGAGGAGCAGTGAGAGATGCAGTGAGAGATGCAGGAGCAGTGAGAGATGCAGTGAGAGGAGCAGTGAGAGATGCAGTGAGAGATGCAGTGAGAGATGCAGGAGCAGTGAGAGATGCAGTGAGAGGAGCAGTGAGAGATGCAGTGAGAGATGCAGTGAGAGATGCAGTGAGAGATGCAGGAGCAGTGAGAGATGGAGTGAGAGATGCACCTATACAGTATTTTCACCTATACAGTAAAAAGGAGGACTTTGAGGAGTGATGTTTTTGGAAACTGAAACAGAAAAAGACAAACACTGTAATGTGTGGACGAGGAAGAGTAAGAGCAAGGGGTCCAGGGAGAAGAGCAGGCCCTGTGAGAGATGCAGTGAGAGATGCAGGAGCAGTGAGAGATGCAGTGAGAGATGCAGGAGCAGTGAGAGATGCAGTGAAAGGAGCAGTGAGAGATGCAGTGAGAGATGCAGTGAGAGATGCAGTGAGAGGAGCAGTGAGAGATGCAGTGAGAGATGCAGGAGCAGTGAGAGATGCAGTGAGAGGAGCAGTGAGAGATGCAGTGAGAGATGCAGTGAGAGATGCAGGAGCAGTGAGAGATGCAGTGAGAGATGCAGGAGCAGTGAGAGATGCAGTGAGAGATGCAGGAGCAGTGAGAGGAGCAGTGAGAGATGCAGTGAGAGATGCAGGAGCAGTGAGAGATGCAGTGGAGGAGCAGTGAGAGATGCAGTGAGAGATGCAGTGAGAGATGCAGGAGCAGTGAGAGATGCAGTGAGAGGAGCAGTGAGAGATGCAGTGAGAGATGCAGTGAGAGATGCAGTGAGAGATGCAGGAGCAGTGAGAGATGTAGTGGAGATGCAGGAGCAGTGAAAGATGCAGGCGCAGTGAGAGATGCAGTGAGAGATGCAGGAGCAGTGAGAGATGCAGTGAGAGATGCAGTGAGAGGAGCAGTGAGAGATGCAGTGAGAGATGCAGTGAGAGATGCAGGTGCAGTGAGAGATGCAGTAGAGATGCAGGTGCAGTGAGAGATGCAGTGAGAGATGCAGGAGGAGTGAGAGATGCAGTGAGAGGAGCAGTGAGAGATGCAGTGAGAGATGCAGTGAGAGATGCAGGAGCAGTGAGAGATGCAGTGAGAGGAGCAGTGAGAGATGCAGTGAGAGATGCAGTGGAGATGCAGTGAGAGATGCAGGAGCAGTGAGAGATGCAGTGAGAGATGCAGAGCAGTGAAAGATGCAGGCGCAGTGAGAGATGCAGTGAGAGATGCAGGAGCAGTGAGAGATGCAGTGAGAGATGCAGTGAGAGATGCAGTGAGAGATGCAGGTGCAGTGAGAGATGCAGTGAGAGATGCAGGTGCAGTGAGAGATGCAGTGAGAGATGCAGGAGCAGTGAGAGATGCAGTGAGAGGAGCAGTGAGAGATGCGTTGAGAGATGCAAGTGCAGTGAGAGATGCAGTGAGAGATGCAGGAGCAGTGAGAGATGCAGTGAGAGATGCAGTGAGAGATGCAGGAGCAGTGAGAGATGCAGGCGCAGTGAGAGATGCAGTGAGAGATGCAGTGAGAGATGCAAGTGCAGTGAGAGATGCAGTGAGAGATGCAGTGAGAGATGCAGGAGCAGTGAGAGATGCAGTGAGAGATGCAGGAGCAGTGAGAGATCCAGTGAGAGATGCAGTGAGTGGTGCAGGTGCAGTGAGAGATGCAGTGAGAGATGCAGGAGCAGTGAGAGATGCAGGCGCAGTGAGAGATGCAGTGAGAGATGCAGGAGCAGTGAGAGATGCAGTGAGAGATGCAGTGAGAGGAGCAGTGAGAGATGCAGTGAGAGGAGCAGTGAGAGATGCAGTGAGAGATGCAGTGAGAGATGCAGGAGCAGTGAGAGATGCAGGAGTAGTGAGAGGAGCAGTGAGAGCAATACCAAGCGGTTTTATCCCAGGTGCATCGCCTTGGATAATACCAGATGTGATGTTGATGAAAACACGTAGCCTAACCCTGAAATGCAGAGATTAGATACAGTAATTTTGTGCTTTTTTTTAGCCCCGCAGCCCCCCCCGTTTTTTTATCTGGGCTTTTTGTTGTTGCTTTTCTGTTCAGAATGCCTTTTGTGTGTTTCATGGATATTTTGTTCAAGCAATACTGTAAAGAAAAAGAAATTTAGTGTAAAAACTGTGGATTGCATGTTTTGCATGCAAATACCTATAAAACCGAAACATAAAAGTCTATGCAGTTTCTGTAATGTCAACAATAGCTAGTATTTTGAAACCTGGTGTACTTTGATTGACTGCATGTACTTTGTGAAGTGAAAACAAGTGTTATTGTTTGACAGAATAATTTCATTTTGAGTCAGATTTCCAGTGTTTTGGTAAAGTTAGTGTGTGCAGAGAATAATGTGTTCTGTTTTGAAATGAAGAGTTAGTATATATTTAACAAAATGTGTTTTTGAGAAGAAAATTATCCATTTGGCCAATTGTGTTTTATAGGTGTGAGTCTGTGTTAAGAGTTTAGAAAAAGTATCTGAAGTATGGGTAAGCGCTTGTTAGCAATTGAAAAAAACTGGCTATTCACATTTTCCTTTCTAAAACACTTGTGGCTTTTTTTAATGGCTTTATATTGTGTAGTTTGGTTTGCTGATTGCTGATGTGGTTGTGTGTGCATTAACTGTAAATGATGTTTAATGCATCTTTGTCTGGAGTTTCTGGAGTTAATTCAGGCTATAAAAGAAGCTGAGCAGCTCATAAACACCATCCTCTCCTGATGAGCACCGTCTTCAGTCTTCAGTCTGATTCCCGGTAAGATCATGTCATCTCATGTGGAAATTATTGTGTTATTGTGTTTCTGCCTGTATTCAAACGTTAGCACATGTTGTTCAGCTTGTTGACTCGCTAGTTTGCTTGATTATGTGGAGAAGAAACTAAAGAAATTAAGATGGAATTGTTTAAAGCAGGTTTGGAAGTTTTCTTTAAGGTTCTGCCGGAACCAGTTTCCATTTCAGGTTCTTGAGATTCATTTGATGATGATCATAAACTTCATCATCTGTGTTCCCAGGTGAAAAGGAAATGGATTTAAATTGTGCTTTTTTTGGACATATATATAAATGATAGTGTACTAAGAATTAAATGTAAATGTATTATTTTGAAACAACTTTTCAAGATATGCTTAAGATCAATTTTAAGCTATTTGCAATATATTTTAATATATGAAATTGTGCTAAAATGGAACCACTTGAAGCACATTTAGTGCATTTAAGTGTATTTCTTTACAGTTCACTTAAATATATACTTTCATATTTCTTAAAATACAGTTAGAATATATTTGATTTTAATATACTTCAAGAACATTTGAATAGCATTTCAGCTCATTAGAAAATTTTATTGTAAAGCTGTTTTATTCAAAGCTGTTTAGCTGTTAAATATGTTTTATATATTTATAAATATATTTTATTAAAAGTGCAAAAATAATTAAATATAAATGTTAACCCTCGGGGGTCTGATGTGTTTTCTGGGTCCTGGAGGTGTTCTGACATGCTCTGACATTTGTGCTTATTTCTGTTACTTATGACATTTTCATGGCTAAAGTCTGATTACACTGTATTCAGCACAAACTCTGCTACAATAATATGTCAGCAGCATGTAGGTAAAAGTTTGTAGTTTTGAGATAATGATGTTTATGCGTGGTTTGTGAAAAAACTAAAAAGAATTGTCACTGAAACAAGGTCATGAAACCCATACTGAATATTTCTTCACAAGACTTTTGAAAATTGTATCACATAGCCTAGAATATTTGCTCCAAAACTATGTGAAAATCATCCTGAATACTCATACAGATAAGACAATAAAGTCTTTTAAAATGTGTATGACGTGTTTTGTGTGAGAAAGCTTTATGCGAGGAGGCATGATCTCATTAATATTACTGCTTTTCACACCTGAGGAAGACAAAGACCCTCCCATAATGGCCCTATGCTATCAAGCCCTATCATTATGAGGAGCCTTGCACAAAGAATGAGGAGATTTAAAAAATAATGGCTTTTAGATTGTTTGGATTTATTTACAACACAACATAATCCAAAGATACACAACAAAGGACAAAAAAGCACATTAGTAAACACACTGATCTAAGGACAGAGGCTTGAACAGTCACACAACTTTGTGCCATTCCTGAAACATAGTACATAACTGTCATTTCCAAGGTGTTTAATTTTTTTTATTTTACCATGTTCATGTACATGTACAGAGTCTCCTGTGAATGTTGAAGTCAGCAGGACTCATCAGTGGCATCTGGTCCCTGTAAAAAAATAAAATAAAATAAATTACACCTGTGAACATGCTGATATATGGCTGCATAGCCCCACATCACCACACACCCTTCACCATATAGACATGGTTTTATTTCAGTTAGCCTAATAGCTAGTTTGATTTGCATTGAGAGATGATCTTATGGAAAGTACCCCATGCTAATCTCTAGGTATGGTGAAGGGTATGTGATGATGTGGGGCTATTTTAATTTCAAATAATAATAACAATAGCCTATAGCATGCGGCCTATAAATCGTTAAAAATGAACACTTCAGTACACTAGAGAAAAATATATGGATATGTTACTTCAAATGTTTCCATTCGTTACAAACACAGTATTTAACAGTAAACATGGTTCTAAACATTATAATATTCACCATATTAGAGCAAACACTGATACTAGCATAACATCATGCTGTGTTTTATTATCAAACATAAAAATATCCTCGTGTCGTACATACATTTCCTGCCTGTCTAAGCTATAGTTCATATTTCAACATGTTTCTGTCGATTTCTAGCAACAGTTCAACTGGAATGTTAAGTTTATGCAACAATAACACTAAGTAATATAATTCTTCATTCATAATACATTTCTTACCTTACATCTTTCTTGTCTTCAAATTGCGTTCTTCTTCTTCTGAGGTAAAATCCAATGTAAGCTCACTGCGTGTCTTCCGACGAAAAGCAAAGGACTGAAGTTTGGTGCTTTGTTTTTGTGGTATAATGAGCTCGTGGGAATTTGCATATCAGTCTCTTTTGCGGTCGTGGGCGTGGTCAAATTAAAAATAATCAGCAAGCGTTTGAGAAACTTGAAATCTTGTTGGTTTTATAGAAATTACTTAAAATTGCAGTGTGTGATTTTTAGCGGCATCTAGCGGTTCGGTTGCGAGTTTGCACTAAGGGCTCAGCCCATTGCCCACCCCTCCCTTTCAAAGAAGCTACGGTGGCTAAAACGGGACAAACATATCATGTCTGAGACAGCAGAGAATAGCCAGAGTAAGCCACTGTCTTACGGTGTAAGTTTCTGTACCACAGTCCATTATAAACCACACCATGGATAAATTTTACAAAGCCATGGTCAGGTGAGTATCAAGGGTCTTAATATATAATATAATAATAGTAATCAGCTGATTGTCTCACGAACGTAACCAGCACATTTCTCCCCACATAGCAAACCCATAATACAGCAAGGGAGAAGAACCACATGAAACTATGCAACTATATATTTTTTCTAACAGGGTAGTAAAAGTTTAGCTGGCTAATATGAGCTGGCTGAGCTGGTTAAAGCGTAAAGCCTTGTTTATACTCGACACGTCCGCATGAGCCCAAAGGTGCCCGCCGCAAAAATGACGTGATTGTAGCAGCGCGCGCGCTCCGCATCCCCTAGACACCATTTACTACACACAATAGGCTTTTTCTCTCTGATTTTGAAAACTCCTCGCGATCGACTTAAAATGCTTCCAAGATCGACTTGTTGACCGCGATCGACGGGTTGGTGATTCCTGTAACGTTACTGTTACGGTCAATGACAAAAGCACTATAATCAGCTGTCTCACGAACGTAACCAGCACATTAATCCCCACATAGCAAAGCCATAACACAGCGAAGGAGAAGAACTAAGTTACATGAAACAATCCAACTACATATTTTACACCACTGACAAGGGAAAAGTCACTACTCACGGTTTCTATGTCTAGCTTCTAGCTTTCTGCGGCTTTTCTTTCAAGCTAGTGACGAAACGCGCTCTGTAGCGCTGTGTGTTCGCTGTCGGCTACGGTAGAAACATGACGTCACAATATGTCGACCTTCATAGAAGGGGGTCCCCGCGGTTATGTAGATATAAATGTCTCATTCTAAGGTAATAAAAACATTACGGTTTATTAGGTAAGTTCTTTATACACCACTGAAAACATAGTTATGGACGTCATATTGCATTTGTGTTAATAGATACTCAAAATTTTTACACATTGCACCTTTAAACAGAGAAAATTTGTTTTCATTTTGAATCAGATCATTTAAAAGTACAAACTTAAATGATTATAAAGATATATATCTCATGCCTGGGTGAATAGTATTCGCTGAGTTTTGTTTCAGTTTAGAGACGTGCTCAAGAAAAATAAGTTCACCGAGGCAGAGAGGCAGAACGCACACCCTGTTTATTTTCTTTATTTTACAAAAGCACAATGTTTTGTTTCGATTGTAAGTGGACACATAAAAAAAATAGACATTTAACAGTTTATTTTTTCATATTTCTTAAGTCTGTATGACCAGAAATGATCGAGTATTTTAAGTCTATTTTTCTGCTATGTGAAAAAAATTGAGCTCGTCGTGCCGGCGACCCCAGAGGGTTAAGACTAGGGATGTCCGATCCGATCAAGTGATCGGAAATCGGGCCCGATCACGTGGTTTCAGACTCGATCGGAATCGGACGTCAACTCCCGCTCAGGACTCGGATATATATGTATATTAGGGGTGTAACGGTACATGTATTCGTATTGGACCGTTTCGGTACGAGGCTTCCGGTTCAGTACGCATACAAACCAAACCAGGTCCTTAGATCATTTTTCCTGCCGACAAAATCCGCGCTGGCGTGAACACCACAATGTTGCGCAACATCAAATGACGAACGTAATGAAAGCGGAACGAAACTGCGCTACGCATTATATTGTTCACGGACCGTTTATCAGTTCGGACCAGCAACATCTGTGCAGCGCGAGCCGATCTTGATCAAGCGACACTGTTACTACACAGCACTTTAGAGATCCAGTGAATAAAGCATTTGATTTCGCCACTGAAGTAATAACATCGCTGCCTGATCTAATGAGAAGCATTCAAATTTCTCCGTTATTAACCGTAGAGCTCTATTATATCTCTATAGTGCTGACGTGGAAACCAGGAGGAGAAACATTGTGCCGTGAATGAACTAGTTATAGGCTTTAAGTCCACAGATCAGCAACATTCACCATGGATTTAATATAGTAACACTAACTGTAGCCGAAAGTTTGCCTGAAATAGTGAAATGCTTTCAAGTACTTCACATATCTTTTTCCAGAACTTCAAAACTCAAATATTATCTAAATATTATATATATAAATATATTTAAATGTGATGACCAACACATTATTTGTTAATCCTTCAAAGATTACCACCATTTTTAAACCTGAAAGTTTCAAGATGTAGGAAATCTCAAACTTATTTAAAAATATTTTTTTCTTTTAATAAATAGGAAATTTCTCTGCCATTTCTATCTTTTTGCTGTATTGAAAACGTACCGAACCGTGACACCACTGTATCGTATATCGAACTGAACCGTGAATTTTGTGAACCGTTACACCCCTAATGTATATATTCTCATAATTCTTTTATACACTTATTTTTTTATTTGTTTACATGCCTGCCGGCTATTTTAAAGTTGAGGTGCTATTGTTTTTATATTAGACTTTTTTTATATATATATTTACTGTTGCACTAAAGTCCAAAAGTGAATAATTTGTGTTATTTATTACTTGATTGTTCAAGCTACCTCACAGAAGTGCTCTGTTTATTAACAGAGTTTTTGAATGTTAAAATAAGGTGAATTAAATAACAAATCAGGAACATCCTGGATCTGTTTTTTCGCTCTTATTTATTCTTGTTTTTTAATGTAGTATAGAAGTATCGGATCGGGACTCGGTATCGGTAGATACTCAAAATCAAATGACTCGGACTCGGACTCGAGGGCAAAAAAACCTGATCGGGACATTCCTAGTTAAGACATACGCACTCTGAAAGAGCAGTGAGTGATTTCTTCTTTGTGTTTTGTTGTTTTATTAACATTAAAGGGATAGTTCTCCCAAAAATTAAAGTGGTCATCCTTTTACTTCCTCTAGTTCTTTTAAACCCGAATAAGTTTCTTTCTTCTGTCGAAAATAAAAGTTATTTAGAAGAATGTGGGTAACCAAAGAGTTGATGTACCGCAGTGACTTCCATAGTATTAGGGTTAGGGTTAGGGTTAGGGGACCAGCAACTGTTTGGTTGCCCACATTCATCAAAATATCTTCTTTTGTGTTCAGCACAAGTAAGAAATTAATACAGGTTTGTAACAACATTATAGTGAGTAAATAATGACATTTTAATTTTTGGGTGAACTATCCCTTTAAGAACAAGCAGCAGCATGTTTACTATTAGGCTACTGTCTCTTTAAGACCTGCATGCGACGCATCTAGTATACACGCATTTGACAAGCAGATTTTCTCTCAATTTTCTCAGTTTGTTTCACTTTATACATAACAAACTTTGTTTATGTAAACCTTGTGTGTATTTGACAATATTAGCGAAATCGAAAGATAGTTAGACAGGCTTTTAGTGCATGTGCGCTAAGAACTGCAGGCGCCAGAATTGCAACTGATAGAATGCACGATACTACGATATTTCTTCAAAAGTAGATCGTGGAGACATTTTAATCGTCCACGATCAAAAATCGTGATATTGCACACCCCTAACTAAGCATATATTGTCACGACAAACTGACGGAAGCAAATGCAGTTAAACTCTTTATTTAAAGGTAGTAAAAGCGAGAGAGTCCAACACAGGCAAGATGGTAAGTGGCGCAGGGACTCCGATGGTCAGATGGATGGTGAAGCAGAGGTGCGGTGAAAGGTGTCCAAAACGAGAAAATGTCCAGTAAATCCACAGAACGAGAACCGGAAACAACGAAGGCAAGAGACTGGAACACGACAGGAACACAGACAACACCGGGAAACCACATACAATGATCTGACAGGGAAGATGAGAAAGTGGTGAGTATAAATACACATGATCTGACAAGCTGCAGCTGGTGAGGGGATAATGAGCTGATAGATAATGAGCGCTGATGAGCGGAACGCCCATCTAATCAGCGCGCTGACATATAACAACAGAAACACGAGACAAGAAGAAAACGTAGGATTTACCAACCGTGACAGTACCCCCTTCCCTAGGAACGCCTCCTGGCGTTCCCAGACTCCCTTACCTGCCGATTGTAATCATCGATAAGGGAGTGATCCAGGATGTCTCTAGCCGGTACCCAACTTCTCTCCTCCGGACCGTAACCTTCCCAGTCCACCAAGTACTGGAATCCGCGTCCCCTACGTCTCGAGTCCAGAACACGATTGACCGAATAAGTAGGTTCCCCATCTACGAGGCGCGGCGGGGGGGGGGACCGGAACAGGCGGATTAATACGAGCAAAAAATACGGGCTTAATTTTGGAAACGTGAAAGACGGGATGAATCCTCCTGTACACTGGAGGAAGATTAAGGCGGACTGTCACCGGACTAATGATTTTGGTGACAGAAAACGGGCCAATAAATTTAGGTGCGAGTTTATTTGAAACGGAGCGGAGAGGAATGTCCTTGGTAGAAAGCCACACTTTAGAACCGACGACGTATACGGGAGGCCTCCGCCGGTGGCGATCGGCTTTGGCCTTGGTGCGCGCCCCCACTTGGAGTAGAGTCTCACGGGCTCTGGTCCAAGTGCGGTGACACCTCTGGACGAATGCGTGGGCGGAGGGGACCGCGACTTCGGATTCCAGACTAGGAAAAATTGGTGGCTGGTAACCTACGCTACACTCAAATGGTGATAGGCCCGTGGATGATACTGGCAACGTGTTGTGGGCGTACTCCACCATAGACAATTGATGACTCCAGGAGGAAGGATTCTTGGACACTAAACATCGCAATGTTCTCTCCAAATCTTGGTTGGCTCGCTCAGTTTGACCATTGCTCTGGGATGGAACCCAGAGGACAGACTGACAGTCGCCCCCAGAAGTTTACAAAACTCTCGCCAAAATTTTGACACAAATTGGGGTCCTCTGTCAGAAACCACGTCTGTCGGGAGGCCATGAAGCCGAAAGACGTGGTCAACGACAACCAACGCTGTCTCCTTGGCTGAAGGTAATTTGGGCAAGGGAATGAAATGGGCCGCCTTCGAGAACCGGTCCACCACGGTCAAAACTACCGTGTGACCCTGGGAGGGTGGGAGGGCGGTGATAAAATCTAGCGCGATATGGGACCAGGGTCTCGAAGGCACCGGCAGCGGTTGGAGTAACTCATCTGGAGGTTGATTGGAAGTCTTACCCGTGGCACAAACTGAGCAAGCCAATACAAAACTGCGAACGTCACGAGCCATGAGAGGCCACCAGAATCGTTGCTTAACCAAAAACATAGTACGATTGACTCCTGGGTGACAAGCCACATTAGAACAATGACCCCACTGAATGACGCTGGACCGTAAACTCTCCGGCACAAACAAACGGTTCGGTGGGCAACGAGTCGGAGGCGTTACCCCTTCTAAGGCCTTCTTGACCTTCGATTCGACCTCCCATGTGAGTGTAGAGATGAATAGATTCGGTAACACTTTATTTGAAGGGGTGTGCATAAGACTGACATGACACTGTCATAAACATGACATAACACCTGTCATAAACATGAAGGAGTCTTTATGAATGTTTATGACTGTTGTCATTAAGTGTCATTCGGTAAATTATGACACTTTCAATGCAAAGTTGACATTGTTTAAAATGTCTTTGTTATGACAACTTGACATTACCCAAGACAAAAATGTCTTGATTATGACAACTTGAAATTAACAAAGACGGAAATGTCTTTGTTATGACAACTTGACATTAACCGAGAAATCATAACCTGTCAACCTGTCACAACTTTGGCCGTCATGACACCATTATAACTGTGTCATGAATATTACCTGTCCTCAAGTAAAGTGGAACACATTGTACTAGTTATAAAGATGTCATTAAGGGTTATTACACTGCAAAATGCTTGAAGTTTGATAATTAGACCTGTTATGACATATTTGTGACAGGTTGACAGGTTATGATTTCTTGGTTAATATTAAGTTGTCATAACAAAGACATTTCCGTCTTTGTTAATGTCAAGTTGTCATAATCAAGACATTTTTGTCTTGGGTAATGTCAAGTTGTCATAACAAAGACATTTTTTGTCTGTGTTAATGTCA
Source organism: Chrosomus eos (assembly GCA_036326025.1). Lineage (NCBI taxonomy): Eukaryota > Metazoa > Chordata > Actinopteri > Cypriniformes > Leuciscidae > Chrosomus > Chrosomus eos. The sequence continues at coordinate 86,158 of CM070829.1, forward strand.
ATTTGTCATAACAAAGACATTTTAAACAATGTCAACTTTGCATTGAAAGTGTCATAATTTACCGAATGACACTTAATGACAACAGTCATAAACATTCATAAAGACTCCTTCATGTTCATGACAGGTGTTATGTCATGTTTATGACAGTGTCATGTCAGTCTTATGCACACCCCTTCAAATAAAGTGTTACCATAGATTCTCTGGTAAAATGCACTCGGGAGTAGACGGGCGATCGGAACGGTCAAAAATGCGCGATAAAGAATCGGGTTTGATGTTTTTGGAACCCGGGCGGTACGAGAGAGTAAAGTCAAAACGTCCGAAAAAAAGAGCCCACCGAGCCTGCCTGGAGTTAAGTCTTTTAGCAGTACGAATGTATTCCAGATTCTTGTGGTCGGTCCAGACGATAAAAGGTACCCCTGACCCTTCTAACCAGTGGCGCCACTCCTCCAAAGCTAACTTGACCGCCAACAATTCTCTGTTGCCAATGTCATAATTGCTTTCGGCAGGGGATAAACGATGCGAAAAAAACGCGCAAGGGTGCATCTTGTCATCTGAAGGAGAGCGCTGGGATAACACTGCACCTACCCCCACCTCTGACGCATCGACCTCCACCACGAACTGACGTGATGGATCAGGGGTTATCAGGATGGGGGCTGAAACGAAGCAACCCTTAAGTTTAGCAAACGCAGCTTCTGCTGCGTCTGACCACCTGAACGTCGTTCTGGGGGAGGTCAAGGCGGTCAGAGGTGCGGCTAGTCGGCTGAAATTGCGAATAAAACGCCGGTAAAAATTGGCGAACCCCAGAAACCTTAGTAGGGCCTTACGGGAATCCGGACTTGGCCAATTCACCACAGCCTTAACCTTGTCAGGATCCATGCGCATTCCCTCAACCGAGATGATGTGACCTAGAAAAGGGACAGACTGTGCATGAAAAACGCATTTCTCCGCCTTGACAAAAAGTCCATTCTCTAGCAACCTCTGAAGCACTTGTCGAACGTGTTGCACGTGTTCCTGGAGAGACGAAGAAAAAATCAATATGTCATCCAGGTAGACATATATGAACTGGTCGATCATGTCTCGCAACACGTCATTGAAAAGTGCTTGGAAGACCGCTGGGAGTTGGAAAGCCCGAACGGCATAACCAAATATTCAAAGTGCCCCCTAGGGGTGTTAAAAGCAGTCTTCCATTCATCCCCCTCCCTGATGCGGACCAAATGATAAGCATTCCTTAAATCCAGTTTTGTGAAGATAGATGCTCCTTGCAACCTCTCGAAAGCTGAAGACATCAACGGCAAAGGATAAGTATTCTTTACCGTGATGTTGTTCAACCCCCGGTAATCAATACAAGGTCGCAACGAACCATCTTTCTTCCCCACAAAAAAGAACCCCGCCCCCGCTGGAGAAGAGGAAGGCCGGATGAATCCCGTTGCTAGAGAATCAGAAATGTATTTCTCCATGACCTCTCTCTCTGGGACAGAGAGTGAATATAACTTGCCCTTAGGCGGAGACATACCTGGCAGTAAGTCTATAGCACAGTCATAGGGACGATGCGGAGGAAGAGAATCAGCCCGAGACTTACTGAACACCTCCTTCAGATCCCGATACTCCGTGGGCACGTTTGATAAATCCACTGTCTCCTCCTGTAACACATGAACAGAAACAGACGGACAGGCAGACACAAGACAAGACTTATGACAAAAACTGCTCCATGATGCCACCGATTGGATCTGCCAGTCTATTTTGGGGTTGTGACGGATGAGCCATGGGTGACCAAGAACGATGGGTGCTAGTGGAGTGTCCAGAATGTAAAAGGAAATAGTCTCAGAATGATTGCCGGATGTGATGAGTGTGAGGTCTTCGGTGATCAGTGCAATCTGGGGAGGCTTTGTCCATTGAGGGCGTGAACGTCGATTTGGTGTGAAAGGGGTTTGAGGGGAATTTGATATCTGAGTGCAAATGAGTGATCCATGAAATTACCTTCTGCCCCTGAGTCCAGTAGTGCCCGACAGTCGTGGAGGTGAGTTGACCATCGGAGTCTTACCGGGAGGAAGGTAGATGTAGATGAGGGCTTCTCGGCAGAGATCCCACCCGACAGTAGCCTCATACTTACTGTCGGGCTGGGCCTTTTAACGGACAATTGTACGCGAAATGTCCAGCTCCACCGCAGTAAAGGCAAAGGCCCAGGGATCTCCGCCTCTCCTTCTCCTCCCGGGAAAGCCGGGCTCGACCCACCTGCATGGGCTCGTGATCGTTGACGGGGCTGACCGCGCCCCTGTCCCCCGCACGCATTCCCTCGGCATCTCCAGCGGGACGGTCCGGTTGAAAACGTCTGGTGCCTCGTGATAGACGATTGTCCACTCTTAGTGCCAGCGAGATCAGGTCATTAAGTCCGGTAGGCAGGTCCATGGCGTAAATTTCTCTTTGGACGCGGTCAGCCAGCCCATGCAGGAACATGTCCCACTGCGCCTCCTCGTTCCATTGGCTCTCAGCTGCCAGGGTGCGAAATTCGATCGAGAATTCTGATACGGACCTTTCTCCTTGTCGTAATTCGGCCAGCACCCTGGCAGCTTCTCTCCCCGTCGCGGCCCGGTCGAAAACCCGCCGCATCTCTTCGGAGAGCCGCTGGAACGAGGAACAGCAGTCGTCTTGGTTCTCCCACACCGCTGTTCCCCATAGCGCCGCTTTCCCCGTCAGGAGCGTCAGAACAAATGCGACCTTGGTCTTCTCCTCCTGAAAGGTTCTAGGTTGGAGAGAAAAGTGCATATCACATCTGGTTAAGAACGCTCGACAGTAATTGGGTTCACCTGCATATGGCTCAGGGACTGGTAGACGAGGCTCTGACGGGGATGGGTTTGCTGGTGGTGGTGGGGGAATCGGCGGTGCGGGTGGCGCAGTGGGCACGCAGAGCTGTTGAACCTGTTGGGTGAGCCCGGACACCTGCGCCACTAAAGCCTGAACAGCACGAGCCATCTCATTGATATTCTTTTCCTGGGTGTCCATTCTTTGACTGCTGTTACTCAGAAACGCCTCTAATGATGAGGAAGGTTCTCCTGCTGCTTCCATGTTGATGGTCAGATCGTTCTGTCACGACAAACTGACGGAAGCAAATGCAGTTAAACTCTTTATTTAAAGGTAGTAAAAGCGAGAGAGTCCAACACAGGCAAGATGGTAAGTGGCGCAGGGACTCCGATGGTCAGATGGATGGTGAAGCAGAGGTGCGGTGAAAGGTGTCCAAAACGAGAAAATGTCCAGTAAATCCACAGAACGAGAACCGGAAACAATGAAGGCAAGAGACTGGAACACGACAGGAACACAGACACACCGGGAAACCACATACAACGATCTGACAGGGAAGATGAGAAAGTGGTGAGTATAAATACACATGATCTGACAAGCTGCAGCTGGTGAGGGGATAATGAGCTGATAGATAATGAGCGCTGATGAGCGGAACGCCCATCTAATCAGCGCGCTGACATATAACAACAGAAACACGAGACAAGAAGAAAACGTAGGATTTACCAACCGTGACATATATGTATTACTAATGTAGCCTACTTCTAGTGCATTTTTTTTAGAAATATATTAAAATGCTATTCAATATATTCTTAATATTAGGGATGCACCGATACCGATACCAGTATCGGTATCGGGCCCGATACTGAGCTCATGTACTTGTACTCGTACTCGTAAAAATGCCCCGATACCAACAACCGATACCAGGCAGCATGTGTACAGTGTCAGAAATTATAATGGGGATAAAAAAGAAGGCTGTATATGAAATAAATGTATCTTATCAGTGGAATATTAAACAGAATATATGAATGCGTCGCCTATATAACTATATGGTGCGCAAGCTGATAAGAGAATAACAGAGGATTGAGCGCGCTACGACACAGACGCGCGAGCTGGTCGAGCGCATCCCTTTTTCACAGACGTCAATGGAAAGTTTGTAGTTCACTTGGATGTCAATGGCAAATCAAGTAAAACGAGGCATGTAGCTTATTAATAACGTTAACTGACGAGAGAGAGAGAGAGAGAGAGAGAGAGAGAGAGAGAGAGAGAGAGAGAGAGAGAGAGAGAGAGAGAGAGAGAGAGAGAGAGAGCACTTCTGTTGAATGCTGTTGATTGCGGATCGTTCACTCAGCACGTGTTATTTGGATTAAAACTAAATCGTATATGTAAGTAAAACATGAACTGTTACCTTACTTATGTTTAACGAGTGGTTGCCTACATTATTACAGGACATTTGCAGGTCAAGAATTTCCATGAACATCAAACATCCACAGCGCGCGCCCCGAAAACCACCAGACAGCGCGCGAATACTGAATGGAAGTCTTTCACGCATTGCGCTTGTACGGACGAATTCACACAAAACTATGTAAAACACGTGTCTTGGTGAGTATCCTAGTAAAAGTCTGTTATATATCTCAAGTGAACGTAGACAGTATAATTCAAATGGCGTCAGTGCGTTTGTGCGTTCGGCCTTAAAGGGGCGGCACTTTAATAAATCTGCTGCTGTGTTTTAATGTTAATCAAACAAAGGACAAATAAATGACTCTCTGCTCTTGACTAAATAGGCTACCTCTATCAACTTTACAAAAAGATCCATATATATTTAGTTTATACAGTAATGAATATGCAGTGCATGAAATATATATTTGTTGAACTAATTAAGTTTAAATTTAATAAACAACTAATATGATTGATATTATTTTGGTTTCTCTACCAATACATTTAAAAATTACAAATGCATGAATTGAAAATTAATTGAAAATTAAAAATACAGGTATCGGTTACGGTATCGGTATCGGCGAGTACCATAAATGAAAGTATCGGTATCGGACTCGGTCTGGAAAAAGTGGTATCGGTGCATCCCTACTTAATATATTAATTAAATTATATTAAGCACTTCAAATAACCATGTTGGGAATACAAATGTATTATAAACATACTACTTAAATTTCAAGTATATTTTGTATACATTTAATACTATCTATCTTGTAGTTTGATGTTGATTATGATTCCAGGTAAGATCATGAGATCATCTCATCCGTGAGTTTATATAGTCGACTATCTTTGTATTTCAGCCTCTGGTATCACTGTGATCATTTGCACTGAAACTAATTTCCTTTAATGAACATTGTGGGCCCTATCTTGCACCCAGCGCAATTGACCACCGACGCATGTATCATTCCTATTTTGCACCCGCGCAAAGCGGGCTTTTCCCTCCACAGACACACGTCGGTTAACTAAAAAATACACTTGCGCTCCCTGGGCGGTTCAGCGCAAAGAGGAGGTGTGTTCCGGCGCAAACTTTTCCTCATGCTATTTTGCTGTTCTATAAAACAATTGCGCCACTGACCAGAAAAAAACTAGTCTAAAGTCAGTGGTGTGTTGTTCATTATGCTATTTTAAGGGTGCATGCTTGACCATAATGTATAGCGTGCACAACACGCATACACTTTGCTCATGTAATCTACACAGATGCAGCAGTTTTTATTTTTGCAAATCATACATTATAACAAGGAAATATATTACCACATGAGGGAAATCATTGTGGTGTCCATGAAGATGTGAAAAAATAGGCATAAATCTAACTTACACATTTACCCAAATTTTTCAGGCAAATTGTAGTAATGACGGATAAGAGCTGTCTGCCCAATAATGGCAAGACACATATGTATATAAGGACATCTAACAAATTAGTTTGTCCGTCTTGAACCAGGAAAAAAAAATCTGAAGACTGCGAAATCACCTTTACCATAATGTAAGTACATTAAAAACCTTACTCTTAACTTACCAGTTAAGTTGAGCTTTCTCATATTTGTTTCTATTGATTTGGGTGGGTTTGTCCCATCCCCAATGTCAATGTATGTTGGATGACGCTCTGATTGGTTTATTTCACGTTACGCCCAAACCACACCTATGAAAAATGAAGCTACTTCAGACCAACCCCTTTTAGATTTGCGCCAGGCGCAAGAGGCATTTATCCCGCCGGGAAAATAGCAACAGCGCCGGGATCCGCCCACAAAGTTACTTGTGCTTTGACACTTGTGTTTCAGATCGTTAAAATAGGGCCCTGTGTGGGATTTCAGTCAGTCAGCAACACAGATTTACATTTCTTAAAGAAAACAGGCTTGCAGAGCAGCAGAAGAATCAATATTTTAGAGAGATCAGAGTATTTGTGCTTTCTCTCGCGATCATTCATGGGTTTCTTCTTTTACTGAGGATATGAATAAACGCTAGTGAACTTTAAGACTGAAAGCATCAGATATAAAGCATTTTCACATTACTTCAGTCGTCGTAGTTGAGCCCAACCATTAGTGAAAGTTAGACTGGTTTTTCACTCAAACTATCATTGTTAGTTCATCGTGTCTTTAAGGTCATTACAGTTTCACACGTTGGGTCAAATAGTTTGTGTAATCTCAGGCATTTCCTCCATTAGATCAACAAGCTTTAAGATGTGTGTTTTTACAGTGTGTGCAGTGAATGAAGAGCTCTTTAAACACGGCAGTGGAAACTTGTGAAACATCTGTCAGTCTGTGTGTTATTCCACAAACTTCTGCTTTGACCTGCAGACCAAACACACAATCCTGTCAATAACGTAAGTTCTTCAAAATTTATTCCTACTTTAATAAACCATTGTACACTTGCAGCTGTGCTGGACTGAATATTCAGAACAACAGCATTCTTGCTTCTGTGATATTGTTCAAATGGAGGATTTACTAACTTTAATCTTACATTTCACGTATTTCAAGCTTTCTAACATTACACACACTCCTTTAAAGAACATGTCAAGCAAACTGAGGAAACTGCATTTCAACAATCACACAGAAAATAACTTATGTTTTATTATTATATATTATTGTGTTATTATTATTATTATTATTCTTTTCCCTATTGGTTTTTTAAAGAAAAATATATTTTTCAATAGTAAATGAATGCATGTTTTTTAAACTAATGATTGGTTTGTTATTTAGTGCCTGTCAAGATTTCATGAAACAATGGCAGAACAAAACGCCAGCATCAACGCATCAAGTGGAGATGAATGTCTGTTTTACAGAAAACTTGAGTTTGCAGATCTAATAATTAGCATGATCATTTCAGTCATTGGGATTCCAGTCATGATCTTAACTCTGTTTGCGTTGTGTGCTCTTATCAAATCTCATCGCTCCACTCCAGTTTTTGTTATTCATTTGATTCTTTCAGATCTCATTCAGATCATTTGTATATTAATGAAGACAATCACAGAGTCATGGGAGGTGTTTCATGCATATTATTATAGTTTGATAGTGGGTGTGTATTTTATGCCATGTGTTGCTCTTGAACGATATCTTCTGGTGTCTCATCCTATCTGGTACAGAACTCATCATTCACTGAAAGTCTGCTGTGTTATTTCTGTCATCATCTGGTTTGTTCCTCTGATGTTTGCAAACTTTAACTCCGCTCGGCTGTTTAGCCGTCTGTCCCAATCGATCGCCTGTTTAATCCCCTACCCGATAATCATTCTGTGTTTTTATTGGCACTTGTCTCGGCCTTTCACGCGCAATATCTCTTACTTCTCTAAAGCGCAAAAAAATTTTGGGCAGTTTGTTCCTGGTGCTTCTGACTTACACTTTTCTCATTCTCCCACAAATAATCCTGATCATGATGCGTGAAATTTTTTTCTTTGACAACACTTTGTTTCATATATTTTGGTATTTGTCTAATTATCTCCTGAATCTGAACCCACTGGCTGACTGTGTATTGTACATGTTCATCAGGCCTGATGTTGGAGGGTTAATGAAGTCTGTTCACTGCTGTTGTAGAACTCACACACATCAGGATTCAACACACAGCCGAGACGAACACTCTCGAGACAGTAGTGCAGCGTTTGCCTGCTGTGTTTCAATGCTAAAGCCTGCGTCTCATTCACGGCCCTGCACTTCAGTTTAAACATCTGCACTCAATACATGACGTCAATGCCATTCTTTTCACTCACACACCCTTCCTTTCTATGACATTTAGCTTTATTACAGAGAACTCTTGATTCAGAAAACTCTAAACTCAATTGCTCTCAATTGCTCTGTTTGCGGCCCATAAAACCCATACGGTGAACAGAGTTTTATTAAAGATGTATTGATGTAGCGTTGATGCTTCTGCTGGCGTTCTGTATCAGCAGGACTTTATCATACGATGGAGAGGAGGGTTGTATAAAGCACGGATTATTCTCGCTTCATTCCCCCGATAGACTGACAGATCAACAACATCAAGTAGTTTCAGCTCATAGTCTTGCTTGTGTTCCTAATGCATGTACATTATACTCTTTTTACCTAATAACTACTATTCATGCTATTATTTATGTTACAATTTATGTTATTTATGTTATTTATTACAAATGTATTAAAAAGATGGTTCACTCAAAAATGAAAGCTGACAACATCAACATGTACATATGCTCATGTTGATCAAAAGCTGAATAACTTTCTTTCTTCTGTAGAACATGTCCCTAGAACCCTAACCCTAGAACACAATATTTTGACAGTTTCGGGTGAATTATCCCTAAAAATATTAACCAGAGCTTGCATGGAAATCATAAGAGTTATTAGTAATATTGTTGTGTCTTTATAGAAGTGTTTGATATGTCACATATGGAGTCAGAGACTGTCCTGTATTCTCTCTCTTCTATCATTAATATAATTAAAGATCTCTCAGTTCTCCTGTATGTGTTTCTGTCTCTGCTTATCTGTGTGTGTGTGTGTGTGTGGTGTGTGTGTGTGTGTGTGTGTGTGGTGTGTGTGTGTGTGTGTGTGTGTGTGTGTGTGTGTGTGTGTGTGTGTGTGTGTGTGTGTGTGTGTGTGTGTGTGTGTGTGTGATGCCATCTGGTGTTCAGATGGAGCAGCATTTACTACCAATCAGCCGCACTGCACTGACAAGCTGCTCATAAAATTATCGCAGCCTTTGCTAATCGCGAGCTGTTTCATTGTGATTAATCGTGCAGCCCTAGTTTAAAAGAAGTATACAAATACAACACCTGAAAAACATTTTTTGTAAGAGTATACAGGGATAACCTGGCTTCTCGAGAGTCCCCTGCTTCACATGAAAATTATAGGAATATTTAGAGTTTATGTTTAACTGCCTTAGTTGCTTTCATGTCCCTTTTCTCTTCTTTTAAACATTTGATTCCCCCCCCCCCCCCTTTCTTCATTTCTCATCTCCTCCTCTCGCATCCTTTTAAAAGTACTTGGTTAAAGTACTTGTCTTGCAGTTGCTTGTGCACAGCCATGGGGACATACTCATTGTGTGTTTCGGAACTGCGTTTTTCTTTTCTTTTAGGATTTCCATTAGATTTTTCCTTTTTTGTATGATTTGGACTACTGCCTTTTTTTTGTCTTGTCATTTGTCTTTGTCACACTTTAAAATATGATGCTATTTAGATAATTTCACTAATCAGAGAACCAAAACAAGCAAAACACAAAGTGTGTAATGTTATGATTCACCTCATAGCTGATTGTTCATGGCTTACAAATCTTTAATGGAGACTATTTTTAACCCTTTATGACCTGCCATAGAACAATTCCACCAGAGTATATCTTTGTATTTTTACAAGTCAAGTCAAGTCAAGTCACCTTTATTTATATAGAGCTTTTTACAATACAAATTGTTTCAAAGCAGCTTTACAGAGATAACAGGAAAACAATGTTGTACATGCTGTGCTGTCATTTTTTTGAGCATTTTCATATGCCATACATCAAAATAATCCTTACTCTCCCAATTTGAAGGCTATGTTTGTAATAAATCAATAGTAACTATATAAATATATCAAAATTGGAATAAACAAAAAGAAAAAAAAATATTATTATTTTTTTTTTACATATTTTCTTCAATACAAAAAATGAATAAATGTCAACCTCAAACTTGTCAATGAGAAAAACGTGCACAAAACAATTTAAAACTATACAGAATTGATTTGAACTGTTTACATAAATTAGTTTTTAAGATACACTCATTTTTCAATTCAACTCAATTCAATTCAATTCAAGTTTATTTGTATAGCGCTTTTCACAATACACATTGTCTCAAAGCAGCTTTACAGAAAGTGCAGAAAGTACATTTACTTTACAGAAAGTACATTTCAGAAATGTACAAAGAAAAATACAGTTAGTTAATCATGTATAAATTTAGGCATAACATATCGCCGGTGTTTAGTCGTCTCTTCACAGGCGTCGAGTCGTCTCTCCACAGGCGTTTAGTCGTCTCATCACAGGTGTTGGGGCATCTGAAGTCTCCGTGAGAGGCTGGATACAAACTGGAGCTGACGAACGCTATTTACCAGATAACAGCAGAAAGACAGATGGGAAATAATTAGCATAGCTGATGTTCATAATATTAATGCATTCGAACTGATTCAGCAGCAGTATAAAAGGTAAGCATTAAGTGAATGCTTGGTTAAAGAGATGCGTCTTTAATCTAGTTTTAAACTGGGACAGCGAGTCTGAGTCTCGAACAATATCAGGAAGGCTATTCCAGAGTTTAGGAGATAAATGTGAGAACGCCCTCCCTCCTTTAGTAGACTTAGATATACTAGGAACGACCAGAAGCCTCGAATTTTGTGATCTTAAAGAGCGCGATGGATTGTAGGGCGATAGAAGGTCTGTTAAATACACAGGAGCTAAACCATTTAGAGCTTTATAAGTCAATAGTAATACTTTGTAATTGATACGGAACTTAATAGGTAACCAGTGTAGAGATGATAAAATTGGTGTTATATGATCATATTTTCTTGATCTAGTAAGAACTCTAGCGGCTGCATTTTGCACTAACTGTAGCTTGTTTATTGAGGATGCAGGACAACCAGCTAATAAAGCATTACAGTAATCTAGTCTCGAGGTCATGAATGCATGAACTAACTTTTCTGCATCTGAAACAGATAGCATGTTACGTAGCTTAGCAATGTTTCTAAGGTGGAAAAAGGCTGTTCTTGTAACATATGAAATATGATTTTCGAAAGTCAAGTTGCGGTCTAGTATAACACCCAGGTCTTTTACTGTAGTGGATAGAGTAACAGGACATCCTTCTAAATTAAAGTTGTATTGTAAGGGATTTTGTGGTTAGTTTTTTAGACCAATAAGTAATACCTCCGTTTTATCTGAATTTAATAGCAGGAAATTACACGTCATCCAGCATTTTATATCTTTTAGACACTCTGTCAAGTTAGATAAGTTAGTGTTTTCATCTGGTCGTGATGAGATACATAATTGAGTGTCATCAGCATAACAGTGAAAATTAATTCCATGTTTTCTTATAATATTACCAAGTGGCATCATATATATTGAGAATAGCAGAGGGCCTAGGACAGATCCTTGCGGCACTCCATAGTCTACTGATGTTATCTTCGATTTTTCCCCATTTAAACAGACAAAATGGTAACGGTCTGATAAGTACGATCTAAACCAGCTTAATGCCTGTCCCTGAACACCAGTGTAGTTTTGTAGTCGATCTAAGAGTATTTTATGATCTATAGTGTCGAACGCAGCACTAAGATCAAGTAGAACTAGTATTGAGATACAGCCTTGGTCAGAGGCTAAGAGTAAATCATTTGTAATTTTAACTAGCGCAGTTTCTGTGCTATGATGCGGTCTGAATCCTGACTGAAATTTTTCATAGATATCATTTTCTTGCAAGAAAGAGCACAATTGAGCGGACACAATTTTTTCTAGTATTTTAGACATAAATGGAAGATTTGAGATGGGTCTGTAATTTGCTAGGTTATTTGGATCTAATTGTGGTTTCTTAATGAGAGGTTTTATTACTGCCAGCTTGAATATTTTTGGAACGTGACCTAAAAATAAAGACGAGTTAATAATATTGAGAAGAGGCTCTTCCACTACAGGTAACATTTCTTTAAGTAGTTTAGTGGTATTGGATCTAATAAACATGTTGTTGGTTTAGATGCAATGATAAGTTTATTTAGTTATTCCTGTCCTATAGTTGTAAAGCGGTTTAGTTGTTCTAGAGGGGCCATAATTGAGGCCGAGTCATAAGACACCATAGAGGATTGTACATTTACAATAGTGTTTCGGATGCTTTCTATTTTCTCATTGAAGTAATTCATAAAATCATTACTACTATATTGTAACGGAATATTTTGCTCTGGAGATGTCTGATTATTTGTTAGTCTGGCCACGGTGTTAAATAAAAACCTTGGATTATTTTGGTTATTTTCAATTAGTTTGCGGATATGCTCAGCCCTGGCTGATTTTAGAGCCCTTTTATAACGTGACATACTGTCTTTCCACGCGATTCTGAAGACCTCTAAATTAGTTGGTTTCCATTTACGCTCTAAGTTACGAGTTTCTCTCTTGATAGCATGCGTAGCACTGTTGTACCATGGTGTTTTAGTTTTCTCTCTAACCTTTTATAATCTAATTGGTGCAACAATATCTAGTGTACTAGAGAAAATGTTGCTCATACTGCTAGTCATTTCCTCTAGTTCATCTGTTTGTTTGGGTTCACTGAGCAGCTGAGATAGATCAGGTAAGCTATTTGAGAATCTTTCTATAGTGGTTGGAAGGATTGTTCTGCCTGGTCTATAACGTGGTGCAACATGACAAATTTCAGCAGTGCGTATTATGCATGTTACCATGTAATGATCAGTGAGATCGTCACTTTGCGGTATAATATCTATATCGGTTGGATCGGTTCCATATGATATAATTAAATCTAGTGTATGATTTAGACGATGAGTGGGACCACTGACGTTTTGCTTCACCCCAAAAGAGTTTAATAGATCTGTAAACGCAGCCCCTAACAGCATCATTTGTATTATCTACGTGTATGTTAAAGTCGCCAATAATTATTGCTTTATCGACATTGACCAATAGGTCTGAGAGAAAGTCTGCAAAATCTTTTAGGAAATCAGCATCATGGCCCTGGAGGTCTATATACGGTAGCCAATGCTAGAGATAATAAGGATTTCTTTCTTACATCTAAGAGCGTAACATTTAGCACAAGTACTTCAAACGAATTAAACCTATGACAAGTTTTCTGAGTAACATTAAGAATATCTCTATAGATTGTTGCAACACCGCCGCCATGACCGATCAGACGGGGCTCATGCTTATAACAGTATCCTGGTGGAGTAGACTCATTTAGACCGAAATAATCATTTGGTTTAAGCCAGGTTTCAGTAAGGCACAGAACATCGAAATTATTATCTGTGACCATTTCATTTACAATAACCGCCTTAGGTGTAAGCGATCTAATGTTTAGAAGACCTAGCTTTAGAAATTGTTTTTGTTCACTGATATTTAGATTTTCTGGTTTAATTACAATAATATTCTTGCTAGATCTTACAGTAGATTTGTTGTTTGGCTTCACTAAGCGAGGAATAGACACAGTTTCTATATAATGTTCTACATTGGTACTTATATCAATTAAGTTGGGACAGCAAAGACTATAATTTGGACTTTGACTTACTAGTCAGATGGTGTGTAGCGTCTTGGAGATGTTGTCCGACAGAACAGCCGCTCCGACTCTGCTGGGGTGCAGACCATCAGGACGGAAGAGCCTAGGTCGCTCCCAAAACAGATTCCAATTATTTACAAAGAGCAGTTTCTGTTCATTACACCATGACATTAACCATTCATTTAAAGCAAATAATCTACTGAACCTTTCTTGTCCAAGTCGGTAAGTGGGAAGCGGTCCAGACACGACGATCGTTGCTCTAGGCGATGTGCTGCGTACCGTCTCGATCAGGCTCCTGTAGTCCTTCTTCAGAACCTCCGTCTGCCGCAGCCTGATGTCATTCGTCCCCGCGTGCAGCACGACAGCTCCGACGCGCTCGTCACCGTTCAGGATCTCGGGAACCTGCGCAGCGACATCAAGAACACGAGCACCAGGAAAGCAGTGAGTGCGCACCATACCTTTACCCGAGGTAGCACGGACATGGCGGACCATGGAAGTGCCGATGATCACGGCGTCGTCGCGTTCCGACACGCGAAGAGGGGAGAAGCGGTTCCGGGTGGAGATCTCGAAGACCGGGAGGGGCGGAGAGGTTCTTGCTCTGGTCCTGGCTCGTGTCGTGACCCAGGGTGCAGGAGTGATTGAAGGCAGAGATGATCGCGTCCTCCTGGGCAGAGAAACGCACGGAGTAGACGAAGTCGGAGTCAAAGTCAAAAAGTTACTAACCACTGACTTGTGAGCATCGGCGCGTGATGTTTCAAGCGCTGATCGTCGATCTCGCAGCTCGGCTTGCTTCTCCAGCAGAACACGAATCTGCTTCTCCACCGACTCCAGCTCCAATCGTACCGAAATCAGCTCGAATGTGTCCTCACCTGCACTCAGAGGTAACGTTAGACACACATCCGATATGTTCGCCATTATAACAGATGAACAGTAAATTAGTAGTAACAGTAAACAGTAAAGCAATCCGATTGTTTTTTTATAAGGAATAGTATTGAGGATAAGTTCACATGATATAAAAATAGAAAGTGCCTTTTTACAATTGAGTGGTAAAGAAGAAAATCAAGGATTAATGAATCAATTCGACGGAGCTCCAAACACAAACACAGACCGCACGCGCATGTGCTTATGCCCGGTTGATGCGGGCTCTAAGCACAATCAACGTGTGTCTGTACTTTCAGAGAAGCTTTCAGAGAAACGGGTGTAAAAGATGAGACGACGCTCGATAGGCGCGAGGCCACGCGTGAAACGATTTTTACACTCATTCAAAAAAAAGGCGTGTACTTTCGTTTAGACATAACGCTGCGTGCGTGCGTGCGTGCGTCCGTGTGTGTGTGAATGTCCTTGTATTTGTGAACGTCTTAAGGAGAAAGAAATAATAAAAATATATATATATATTTTATTTTTATTTTTATATAAGGCCTAAAGGCACCGGGGTGGCGGTGCCGCCGGCTTTGGCCCTTCATCGATATATATATATAAAAGCCGGTGGCATCGCCACCCTGGTGCCTTTAGGGTTATTGTGCACGACGTGACACAAAATATCAAAATATCTGCTCGCTATCTGCCGAACGGCTCTGGTAGTTCCGCTTCAGCACTGATGATGTTGTAGAAATAGTGCGCTCTGGTTGGTCTGGATTATTCGGGATTTTTTATTTTATACAGAAATAATGTATTTATAATTCAGATGAGAATAAAGTTAGTGTTGATTAAAATGAAGGAAAACAAATATATTGATCTGAAATATAGCACATTAATTTTAAATTTATTTAGGTTAAATTACCAAACATACAATCTTAATTTAATTTAAAGCAAACAATGCATTTAAAATATATGGGTTGTAATATGCACATTTTCTTTTTAATAAAAAACAGATATATGTCCAAAAAGACAAGGCCTTAAAGGGTTAAACTCTTGTAACAGACACAATCTCTCTCTCTCTCTCTCTCACACACACACACACACACACACACACACACACACACACACACACACACACACACACACACACACACACACACACACACACACACACTTTTAAAAGCAAGAAAAGCAAGATTTTATATTAAAAATTTATCTAACCTGTTTAAAACAGTCTGTCGGTGCCATCTTTTAAACATTCATCATATTGCATTGGTTTTAATTTCTTGACCTCAAACAGAGCACTAATCTGTTTATTTTTAAGTCATTGATTAAAAAAGAAAAGAAACTGTCATAGTCATATAGTATTATTTTATATACAGAAATAAATTATTTGTAATTCAGATGAGAATAATTTTAAGGAAAACAAATATATTGATCTGAATTATAGCACATGTTTTTGTAAAATAAATTCAAGCAATACCTTTTCCTAAGTATCAATAACACAGGAACAACACTTAACAATTATCACGATAATATATCAGTCAATATCGATAATTATGACCATAAATGTCAATTTTTTTTTTCTTTCAACTTTAAAGGCAGATTTTTGTTTCTAACTGAAAGTTGTAGAAACCAGAGCGTTAATTGTGGTTTTAAACTACTCTTTACTGTCAGAACATATCATGACAAACACTTGCCAAGCAGGAGAACATTTCACAAATCTGAGGTAGAACATTCAAACATTTGTAATTATTCCTTAACAAAAATAATATCTTTATTTCAAAATTAATTTCTTAGTTTCTGCATGTGCTAATGGGGGATATTGTTTCAAGTCGTGAAAGAGGTTTGTGTTGCCTGACTTTGATGGCACGTATCTTTAGGAAATGTATGCAAAACAGAAGGCTATAGCCTAAATACATAAATACTGTAATTATTCCATTAGTCCTTTAATACATTGTCTACATTAATAATATAATACAATTCAATATGTATATACCACATTTCATGGTGTAGTTAATATTACTAGGCTAACGTTACAGTAAAACCATGGTAAATGATGGGAATTTGTAGATGGAAAATCTTTCTGACTGTATAGTTGCGCACAGTGTTTCTCCTGTTCCTCAGCGCTGTTTCATCTGCCTTTAAACTGGTTTAAATCACTGAGACATTTGTGTTCTTCGCTGAATTCAAGTGCTTCTCACTGGATCTCGTGATCGAGACTGATCAGAGTTAACCATAGATAGTAAAAGAACGCTTCTGCTTTAGTGAGCTCGAGCTGCGCTGCCGTTTGGACTTTGAGCCGAGCGGATAAACAGTCCGTGAGGCGCGCGGTTCAAATGAGTTTCGTTCCGCTTTTACTATTACTTATATTAAGATGTATTATGACTTTTTATGACCCCCGGAAACCCTGATCATAGGAATTCATTCGAGCGCACTGCGAGCGCCACCATAATGTCTGTGCAGACATCCGTACTTACTTTCACTTTTACATAGCGATTTAAAAGCCCTCGCTGGTGTCACACGTCAGTTAACTGGTGGGAAAATATCCTCACAGCTACATACCTAATATATTTATATAAATACAATAGGCATACCTGATAAAATAGTTTCATGTACTTTGTTGATACCATTTTGGACACAAGAGGGCAGTATAGCCCTATGAATGATTTTTTGTTTGAAAACCAGCACTAAATAGCCTGTTTTAAACTTTTTCATACTTCTTGAATTGAAAAAAAAGATTAAAATGGGTTTAATTCTAATATTTGTATAATTTTATATAAAACTAACTGGTGTATAATTACATTTTAGAAAGATATGAGACTTTTCCTGATTCTTTTTGACATTACTTTAATCCCTCACCATAGCAAAACCATTTGAGATATTCAATATCTGTTCACAATTTAGCATCTTTAATGTATTTCATCATGTTGAAAAAGTTTGGTGGGATAAAATAAACCACTTAAGAGGAGTGAGTAAAAATGTAGAAGCTGGTTTGCAAAACATCCACATTCAGACCAAAATAGCCGACTTCCTGTTGGGCTGGGCTAAAAAGTAAAAGTACAAAGGATATATGAATCGATGAGATCTATATGTGTACCGAGTTTTATATTATTACATGCAAGCGTGTTTGATTTATGGACCAAGTATTCGGACCCCGTTCCAGGGGGCGCTGTCGAGCCCCCCTGCCACGCCAGGTGACAGCTTCAGCCCGGCCCTGATGGCCCCATGTTCTGACTCGTGTGCAAAGTTTCAAGAGTTTTTGAGCACGTTAAAGGCCCCAAAAGTGCGTTAAGAGTCTCAAAAGCATCCAAAAAGAATATTAAAGTTTAATGCGTTGTCACGGCAACAGTATCTAAGATATCAATAATCCTTTCACAAGTCTATATCTGGCGTGTGTTTTACATTATACACATCAAGTTTGAAGCAATCGGGTAAAAATAAGAGGGTGATTTCAAAGCATTTTGAAAGTGACACACTTCCTGCTGCCAGTTGGTGGCGCTATAACTTTGACTCACAATAGTCACATCCATGTGATCGGACTCTTACAACGAACACACTGCTGAAGTTTCATCAAGATCAGTTAATGTATGCAGAACTTCCTGTTTCACGTTTCTCGCCATGATTTCGTTTCCTCGCCACGGCCAAACCGTTCGAGATATCAAAAATCCCCTCGCAAATTTTCATCCTCAATGTCTTGACTTCACGCTGACTGAGTTTCGTGCCGTGTGTTTGAATTCTCTAGGAGGAGTACTTCACATTCCATTGCATGTGTTTTCCAAACAACCCTAAATAGCCCACTTCCTGTTGGGCTGGGGTAAAAAGTAAGAGTGTGAAGTATATATGAAACGATGAGATCTACATGTGTACCGAGTTTCATATTATTACATGCAAGCGTGTTTGATTTATGGACCATGTTTTCGGACCCCGTTCCAGGGGGCGCTGTCGAGCCCCCCTGCCACGCTCGGGTACCATCTTCAGCCCGGCCCTGATGGCCGCGGGTTCTGAGCCGTGTGCAAAGTTTCAGGAGTTTTTGAGCATGTTAAGGCCTCCAAAAGTGTCCAAAAGGTAGTAAAAAAATAATTAAAAAGAAGAAGAAAGAAGAAGAAGAAGAAGAAGAAGAAGAAGAAGAAGAAATAATCCTTAGGAAAACAATAGGGCCTTCGCCCTTTGGGCTTGGGCCCTAATAAAGCGATGGTAAAAAGACAATAACGATATAAGGAACATATAGCAAATGGGAGTCAAACGGGAGTCAAACGCATGGTCAAATGACGCAGCGTGTGACGTCACAACATGTAACACACCCGGGGGTCATAGTGCACAGAACGTGATACGTCAATGAGTCATCGGAAGACGTAAATATCAATCGCAGATCTACAGAACATGTGTGCAAAGACGTGCAATGCATTTTTGTGTTGTTGTTTTTTTGTAAACACATATTACGCAGTTTGTACAGACTGATTAGAGGATGAAAACAACGCAACATGGGCATGTTGGAGGCTTGATCTGAACATGTTACATCTCTGGTTTTGTATGCAAAAAGAATGATTGAGCTAGCCATTTGGTTTCAGTTTCTATAGGCTTTTAAACAGACACACGCAAACGGGAGCGCCGACGCTCCCGTCGGTCTTAGAGGGTTAAATGAATTGGAAAACTCCTTCAATAGCTGACAGATGGATTCGTGGAGCTTTGGTAGATGAAGTCTTCCTCATCACTGTTGAGTGGGGGTATTGAGATTCGCTCACGCTTTAATTCCTCTTCAGATTCTGAAGAAGGAAACTAAATACAAGTAACAACAAACCAACTAAAAATATCTCAAACAAAAATAACTACAGTTCTTTGTCAGTCACCAGTGTAGATGTTAGTGGCTGTTATTAGAATCTTTTGTAAAGGGAACTGTAATACACACATCTATGTTTCTAGCAGTGCAACACATATTTAGACCAATATACTTAAAATTAAAATATATTTATGGGGTATAGTGTAGCTTTAAATGCCAACCAGCCAATTTTAATATCTGTGCTTTGTAGTATTGCCCCTGGTCCTCTGGCGATTTCTTCCACAAAATATTATATTTTTTCTTTGTCATCCTTTGGACAGAAGACTTTTATTTAGTCCAAGGGCACTATCTTTTTCTGTCTTTCTTTTTCTATAGTTTTTATAGATACTAGAAAAAGCAGTATCCTCACAACTGTGTTCCTTTTTAGAAAGAAATAATATCTGCGAGGATTTTCAATCAGGATTTAGACCGTACCATAGTACTGAGACTGCTCTCATTAAAGTCACTAATGATTTGCTCTTATCATCCGATCGTGGTTGTATCTCTCTATTAGTGTTACTTGATCTTAGTGTGGCATTTGATACTATCGACCACAACATTCTTTTAAGTAGACTAGAAAACTATGTTGGCATTAGTGGAATTGCACTAGCATGGTTTAAATCATACTCATCTGACCGTTTTCAGTTTGTAGCAGTAAACGAAGAGATGTCTTATCGCTCACAAGTTCAGTATGGCGTACCACAAGGCTCAGTACTAGGACCGCTGCTGTTCACTCTGTACATGCTACCATTAGGAGATATCATTAGGAAATATGGAATTAGCTTTCACTGTTATGCTGATGATACTCAGCTGTATATTTCTTCAAAACCTAACGAAACTTATCAATTCACAAAATTAACGGAATGCATAGCTGATTTAAAAAATTGGATGACCAGTAATTTCCTATTACTAAATTCTGAATTCTGAAAAAAAACAGAGATTCTAATCATTGGACAAAAAACTTCCACACCTAATAACCTAGAATACTGTCTAACACTTGATGGCTGCTCTGTTAAGTCTTCGTCGTCAGTTAGGAACCTGGGTGTGCTCTTTGATACCAATCTTTCATTTGAAAGTCTAGTATCTGTAAAACTGCATTTTTCCATCTTAAAAATATATCTAAATTACGTCATATGCTCTCACTGACAAATGCGGAACAATTAGTTCATGCGTTCATGACCTCAAGGCTAGATTATTGTAATGCTCTACTGAGTGGTTGCCCTGCACGCTTAATAAACAAACTACAGCTAGTTCAAAACGCAGCAGCTCGAGTTCTTACCAGAACCAGGAAGTATGACCATATTAGCCCGGTTCTGTCAACACTGCATTGGCTGCCTATTAAACATCGTATAAATTTTAAAATATTCCTGATTACTTACAAAGCACTAAATGGTTTAGCTCCCCAGTACTTGAGCGAGCTCTTAACGCATTATAGTCCTTCACGTCTATTGCGATCTCAAAATTCTGGCAAGTTGATAATACCTAGAATATCTAAAACTACTGCTGATGGTAGATCATTTTCCTATTTAGCACCAACACTTTGGAACAATCTTCCTAACACGGTCCGGGAAGCAGATACAGTCTGTCAGTTTAAATCTAGACTAAAAACACATCTCTTTGGCTTAGCATACACATAACACATTATAGATTTCTATAATTCAATGTTAGGCTGCATAGATTAGATCAGCCGGAACCGGGAACACTTCCCATAATTCCTGATGTACTTTGTACATCATAAGAAGGATGTCGTCTACGCTAATATTAGTACCTCTGTTTATCCCGAGGTTTATCGCAAACTGACGGATCCAGGCCATATCCAGATCTGAGGAAGGACCATCACCTGGACACGACGACAACGCATCCCTGAAGTGCCAGCTCCATCAACACTGTGAAGGCCATGGACACCTCAACACACTCATCTCCTCACCGGCGGGATGACTCACCCTCCAACCAGATGAACTGGATAAATATCGTGAAAGTTCTGATCACATCTGACTCCTGACATTATGCTGCCTAAATCATAATAATACACTGTTCGTTCGTTGGCCAAAGGAGGACTGGCCCCCCGACTGAGCCTGGGTTCTCCCAAGGTTTTTTTCTCCATTCTGTCACCTGATGGAGTTTTGGTTCCTTGCCACTGTCACTGTTGCCATTTCTTCGCCTTTGTCGCCTCTCTTCGCCTTTGTCGCCTTTGGCTTGCTTAGTTGGGGACATTTAACATTTAATTTTGAATTTAACAATACTATTACAACATTGTTTTCCTGTTATCTCTGTGAAGCTGCTTTGAAACAATTTGTATTGTAAAAAGCGCTATATAAATATAGCGCTTAGCCAGCAGCCATATTACCCTGTAGCCCAAGACTGGTTGCCCACTGAAGCTAAGCAGGGCTGAGCCCGGTTAGTACCTGAATGGGAGACCTTCTGAGAAAACCAGGTTGCTGTTGGAAGAGGTGTTAGAGAGGCCAGCAGGGGGTGCTATCCCTGTGGTCTGTGTGGGTCCTAACACCCCAGTATAGTGACGGGGACACTGTACTGTCAAAGAGCACCGTCCTTCGGATGAGACGTTAAACCGAGGCCCTGACTCTCTGTGGTCATTAAAAATCCCATGGCACTTCTCGTAAAGAGTAGGGGTGTAACCCCCGGTGTCCTGGCCACATTCCACCCATTGGCCCCTGCCAATCATGGCCTCCTAATAATCCCTATCCATTGAATTGACTGATCACTCTCTCTCCTCTCCAACTATAGCTGGTGTGTGGTGAGCGCACTGGCGCCGTTGTACTGTGGCTGCCGTCGCATCATCCAAGTGGATGCTGCACACTGGTGCTGGTTGAGGAGAGAACCCCTGATATAATTGTAAAGCGCTTTGGGTGTACAGAAGTACATATGAAAGCGCTATATAAATTCCTCATTCATTCAATCATTCATAAATAAAGGTGACTTGACTTGACTTGACTATCTGTCAGATGTTGTCGTTGATATACCGGACGTGGCTAAGATACAAGAAAAATGACAATTAATATAAATACATTTTATATCAATTAATTTATATTAGCGACACAAAATGTCTTATTTGTGAATAATTACCTTGGCAGCCACTCTCTGTTGCAAGCCACTGTTTCACTAGAATGCTAATAACCAACTTACAATAAACATGACAAAAAGGTAAATTAAAACAAAGATACAAATGAAATAAACAGTTCTTTAATTCGTTCAGGTAGGTTTATCTAACAGTAGTATTTAAGTAGGCCTGAAAAAATAATTAAACTGACATTGAATTAGGGCCAGGGCCGGATTAACCACACGGGCAAATGGGCAATTGCCCAGGGGCCCAAGACCTCTAAAGGGGCCAGGTCAGCAAGGGCACGAGCAAAATACTGTATCTGGTAATCTCCCGCTTTATCTTAAACAAACTGTCAACACGAGCTTTTGCGCTGCACAGAGAGATGCTGCACTGCTTGTGACTTTGAATGTGAGTTGAGAGCGTACATTTGCAGTGGCGTAGGGCGAGGGCGTGAGGTGCTTAAAAGCAGCTTTTGACGCGTTCAACCCGAGATCGAATCCGCCTTTTCGGAAATCGAAATCGAAGATCGAAACTCTCTCTTCTCCCTTTTCCCAACACCGAAACCGTGATATGGCTTTGTGCCTTTATAAAACAGCACAAGACTGTAATTAAGTAGCCTATATAGCCATTCTGTTTGTGCTGCGTGATTTAAAAAAAAGTGCGCTCTTTGCTCACGCGATCAGCATGGTGATCTGGCGTTTTCTCCAAAATAAAAGTTCAAGGGTTTATTTCTTGCAAGTGAAGAAATTAGGACAATTTCTTATTATAAATTCAGAATTGTGAGATATAAACCTGCAATTCTGTGAAAAAAAGTCAGAATTTCAAGCTATATTTCTCGCACTTTATATCACGCAATTCTGACTTAATAACCAGTGATGGGAATATTAACGGCACTACTTTTTCCAGTAACGAGTAATCTAATTGATTACTCTTCTCATCTTAATAACGCCGTTACCGTTACTGCCAAAAAAATGCGGCGCGTTACTATAACTGATGATGAAGCTGTTTTTTTTTCATCAGACCAACTAGGGCCCCATCCACACTACTACGTTTTCGTTTAGAAACGGAGACCTTTTGCTACGTTTGCACCTCTCGTCCAGACTAAAACGGCAAAAACGAAGACCTAAAACGGAGAAGTTTAAAAACGCTGCAGACCCGTTTTGCGTTTTGAATCTCCGGAGGGCGTTTTAGTGAAGACGGGTCAAAACGGAGGACTTTAGAAACGATGACGCAGACGCTCGCGCTCGGCTCTCTGATTGGGAGTGATCAGTCATGGCGTATCCTTCCCTGATGCTGTAACGTTAACTGCCTACATGCTCCGGAGGCAAGCTATTATTCCAGCGATCTGTGACAATCCCCGTGCCGTGTGCAGCGGCGGTATCGACCGTACATGGAGCGTCGGTTTTGGGTTAAGCCGGGAAGAACCAGCGCATGGTGGGATCATTTTATCAATGAAGTTGTGTTGTGTTTACACCGGCACGCGCATGCCCAGTGTAGGGGAATGGTCACATGATCCGCATTTTCAGTCGTTTTAATGTGGACGGAGATCGCAGCTAAAACGCTGGTGTGGACGGAGATTGTATTCGTTTTAATTCTCCGTTTCTAAACTAAAACGCAGTAGTGTGGATGGGGCCTAGATCTCTGAGCGAGAGGCAAATACTTTTTTTACTGTTCTCCCTTGGTTAGTGGGCAGAGCACGAGACAAGCACATAAATGCTGACGATTGGCTGAGGTAGAGTAAAATGTCATTGTAAGCCAATCAGAGGTAGAGTTGGGCGGGTGTTCGAGAGCACACATAGTAGTGATGGGCATTCGGCTCTTTTGACTCAGCTCACTGAAAAGAGCCGGCTCTTTTGGCTCACAAACGACTCTTTAAATGACTTTGACTATAATATTTCAATTTTTATTACATAATTATTTAATTTCTATAGGCTAAATTTGTAAAAAATAGAGTCAGCTCTTCAGATATGCGAGCCAACTCCTGACGTTCACCTAAAAGAGCCGGGCTCATTCGCGAATCGCGAACGACCCATCAAAAGCTCATTCGCGAACGAGTCGATCCATCATCACTAACGCTCATTCGCGAACGACCCATCACTAACGGCTAACGCTCATGAATTGCGAACGACCCATCATAACGCATAGTCGGACAGGACAGGACAGGACACACAAGGAACAACACAAGCCAGTCAGTCAACGAGAGACGGGTATGGCGACGAGCCCAAAAAATCCAAAAGTAGCTTTCTCTAAATGGAAGTATAGACATTACTTTTTCCTTCAAGAAATTAAAGGTATTAAATTAAAGGGAATTAAAGCAATAAATATCAAAAGTTCCAAAACATCTGTGTTATTTGCATTGATCCACTATATAATACATGGCATTTGATTGGAGGCTAGTCTCACTTTGTCCCACAGCAACTTTTTTTTTTAGATGTGTGTACAATGTTTCATGTTTCTGTTAATAATGTATTATATTAAGTGCCCATTTCATTATAATATTCAGATTTATCATAAATAATTGAACATGCACATGTATTTTAAGTTCAGTTAAAGAGGGGTAGAGGTGGGGTCACATTTGAGCATTTAAAATTAAATTTTACTTGAAAGTATCGCAATAGTTACTTTCTTAAGTAACTAGTTACTTTTAAAATTTGTAACTGAGTAACTAATTTAGTTACTTTTTGGAAGATGTAACTAGTCACTGTAACTAATTACTTTTTAAAAGTAACTTGCCCAACACTGTTAAAGGGATAGTTCGGTCAAAAATGATATTTAACCCATGCATTACTCACCCTCAAGCCATTCGAGATGCATATGTCAATCTTGTTTCAGACGAACACATTTTCAGTTATTTTAGAAAATGTCTTAGACCCTTCAGTGGATATAATGTGAAGAAATGGGGTCCAGCTCTTTCAAGTCCCAAAATGTGCATACATCCTTCACAAAAGTAATCCATCCGGCTCCAGGGGGATAAATGAAGGCCTTCTGAGGGTAATCCGTGCGGTTTTGTCGTAAAAATATACATATTTAAAACTTTATAGATGAAAATATCTGACTTCCGGCAACGATCGACGCGCGTTCACGGGTGATGGAAGTCGGCGTACGAGGTAGGACGTAGTGTAGGAACCGTCGTGACGTAGAACGAACGCGCCGGCGCAGACAGAAAGCAGAGCAAAACAAAACTCCACTAAGGATTTCCGTGAAGAGTTATTTGATTTAGCGTATTTAAAAGAAAATGTCGGAGGATTTTGATATTAGAGAAGAGGATATTGAGTTTTTGCCACAGCCCTATCTTTTTGAACCGGAGTACAGCGATGAAGAACTCAGGAATATGGAGGAGGCTGCATTAGCAGTGGCACAACTAACGTTAACAGCCTCGAGTAGACAGAGAGTCCGGGAGACATGGTGCACTGTAAAAAAATTCTGTAAAAAAACGGTAGAATGAACCATATAAATTTGAAGGATTTTTCCGTATTTGTCTTTTACAGGTCATTTACCCGTATTTTGAATTACGCGTTGCATTGTGGGAACAAGAACCGGGCGCCGCGAAAAGTGAAAAGACGCAACCGCCTTACGCAGATGACCGCGGCCAAAGTTGCTTATTAAAGTCGGATTTCGGGTGTGTGGAAGCCATTCTGACACTTCTGTGGTAAAATACGAAATTTATGTTTTGCTAAATGTCAAATAAGCTATTAACGTAACGTTATTTAGTTGCCATCTGGCATGTTAGGCAAATGAATGTCGGAGCCGTTGCGTTTATCATTTTATGCATATCGTTCGTCACACATTAAAAGATTTAGTTTACACTCGTGGAGGTTCCCTGATATATGTGTTATATTGTGCCCTCGTTGTAATTTGGTTTAATTACTTTTATTTGTCTGTAATGCGGTTTATTTCTTGACGAGCGCATCCGTTAACCAGCTGTGATAAAATGCAGTAACGTTACTACGTTAGTTTTTTTCGGAGCAATTTAATGCCTTCAAACAAAAGCTACCAGAGGAATCGTCAAGAAAAGTAAAGGCCATTAAGACTTGCTTGATTTAAAAGGCATGAAGATACAACGTGAAGATACTGTGTGTGAAGATGCAGTAACTGTTACAGCTGGATCATGGAAAACACCACCAGTTTTTCTGCCAAATTAGGTAAGTTAACATTGTTTGCGTTAGACTTGTTTTTGTTTTAGACGACACACACACACACACGACTTTAAACCCCAAATAATGACCATGAAATATTAATTTACATTTTACATGACTGCTGTCTACTCTTCTGCCTGTAACGTTAGTCATTCTTTAACGTTACCATATCCCACCTCAGTTTGTTTCATTCATAGTTTTTCTGTTGTTTTCTTATCTATTGACAGGACATTGCTGTTGTAGTTTGCATACCAAGCACCACCTGCATGCTGCTTATGGGTTTGTATTTTGTTTTATTACCATTTTTTTTATTATTAATTACTACGAGTGTTCAATACGGGCAACACACATTCAAATTTAAAGTCGGAGGAAAAGTGTTGATAGAAAAAGGTGGTTGCTGAATACCCCCTTCAAAGATGTGTATGCTTACATGGTCAGTAGAAATACAAATTGTATAGTGACGATTTAAACAACTATGTTTAAAGGGATAGTTCACTTTAAAATGAAAATTCTGTCATCATTTACTCACCCTCAATTTGTTTCAAACCTGTATGAGTTTCTTTCTTCTGCTGAACACAAAGATATTTTGAAGAATGTCAGTAACCAAACCATTAACTGGAGCCATTGACTTCCATAGTATTTTTTTTTCCTAGTATGGAAGTCAATGGCTCCAGTTAATGGTTTGGTTACTGACATTCTTCAAAATATCTTCCTTTGTGTTCAGCAGAAGAAAGAAATTCATACAGGTTTGAAACAACTTGAGGGTGAGTAAATGATGAAAGAATTTTAATTTTAAAGTGAACTACCCATTTAAAGCAGTTTTCTGAAGTGATCGTGTAATGTAATATATTTATTAATTTAATATCATTTTGTAATATCTTTTTTGTTTAAGGTGGTGGACAATCAGGATTGCTGTCATTCAAGAAGTTATTATTGACCACATCTCTACCCCATTGAGGCAGTGAGCTACAAAATACCTGAAGAAAATGGCACTTTTCCTGGAGTTCATATAAAGCAACACATTTTTAATTAAATGATTTATAGATTTTTATTGTGTTTCTGTTTATTTAGTTAAAAATAATTAAACATATTATAATGTATAGTTGAGCAGACAAGCTAACATGACATGCAATTGGAGTCCACTGAAAACAAAAGTCTTAGAATTTTATATACAGTGAATTTGAAAGGATGGCATTAGGGATGGCTGATTATTTATTCAATTCAATTCAATTCAAGTTTATTTGTATAGCGCTTTTCACAATACACATTGTCTCAAAGCAGCTTTACAGAAAGTGCATTTCAGAAATGTACAAAGAAAAATACAGTTAGTTAATCATGTATAAATTTAGGCATAACATATCGCCGGTGTTTAGTCGTCTCTTCACAGGCGTCGAGTCGTCTCTCCACAGGCGTTTAGTCGTCTCTCCACCGGCGTTTAGTCGTCTCATCACAGGTGTTGGGGCATCTGAAGTCTTCGTGAGAGGCTGGATACAAACTGGAGCTGACGAACGCTATTTACCTCGGGACTAGCGTCCCGAGATAACAGCAGAAAGACAGATGGGAAATAATTAGCATAGCTGATGTTCATAATATTAATGCATTCGAACTGATTCAGAAGTAGTATAAAAGGTAAGCATTAAGTGAATGCTTGGTTAAAGAGATGCGTCTTTAATCTAGTTTTAAACTGGGACAGCGAGTCTGAGTCTCGAACAATATCAGGAAGGCTATTCCAGAGTTTAGGAGATAAATGTGAGAACGCCCTCCCTCCTTTAGTAGACTTAGATATCCTAGGAACGACCAGAAGCCTCGAATTTTGTGATCTTAAAGAGCGCGATGGATTGTAGGGCGATAGAAGGTCTGTTAAATACACAGGAGCTAAACCATTTAGAGCTTTATAAGTCAATAGTAATACTTTGTAATTGATACGGAACTTAATAGGTAACCAGTGTAGAGATGATAAAATTGGTGTTATATGATCATATTTTCTTGATCTAGTAAGAACTCTAGCGGCTGCATTTTGCACTAACTGTAGCTTGTTTATTGAGGATGCAGGACAACCAGCTAATAAAGCATTACAGTAATCTAGTCTCGAGGTCATGAATGCATGAACTAACTTTTCTGCATCTGAAACAGATAGCATGTTACGTAGCTTAGCAATGTTTCTAAGGTGGAAAAAGGCTGTTCTTGTAACATATGAAATATGATTTTCGAAAGTCAAGTTGCGGTCTAGCATAACACCCAGGTCCTTTACTGTAGTGGATAAAGTAACAGGACATCCTTCTAAATTAAAGTTGTATTGTAAGGGATTTTGTGGGTAGTTTTTTGGACCAATAAGTAATACCTCCGTTTTATCGGAATTTAATAGCAGGAAATTACACGTCATCCAGCATTTTATATCTTTTAGACACTCTGTCAAGTTAGATAAGTTAGTGTTTTCATCTGGTCGTGATGAGATATATAATTGAGTGTCATCAGCATAACAGTGAAAATTAATTCCATGTTTTCTTATAATATTACCAAGTGGCAGCATATATATTGAGAATAGCAGAGGGCCTAGGACAGATCCTTGCGGCACTCCATAGTCTACTGATGTTATCTTTGATTTTTCCCCATTTAAACAGACGAAATGGTAACGGTCTGATAAGTACGATCTAAACCAGCTTAATGCCTGTCCCTGAACACCAGTGTAGTTTTGTAGTCGATCTAAGAGTATTTTATGATCTATAGTGTCGAACGCAGCACTAAGATCAAGTAGAACTAGTATTGAGATACAGCCTTGGTCAGAGGCTAAGAGTAAATCATTTGTAATTTTAACTAGCGCAGTTTCTGTGCTATGATGCGGTCTAAATCCCGACTGAAATTTTTCGTAGATATCATTTTCTTGCAAGAAAGAGTATAATTGAGCGGACACAATTTTTTCTAGTATTTTAGACATAAATGGAAGATTTGAGATGGGTCTGTAATTTGCTAGGTTATTTGGATCTAATTGCGGTTTCTTAATGAGAGGTTTTATTACTGCCAGCTTGAATATTTTTGGAACGTGACCTAAAAATAGAGACGAGTTAATAATATTGAGAAGAGGCTCTTCCACTACAGGTAACACTTCTTTAAGTAGTTTAGTGGGTATTGGATCTAATAAACATGTTGTTGGTTTAGATGCAATGATAAGTTTATTTAGCTCTTCCTGTCCTATAGTTGTAAAGCGGTTTAGTTGTTCTAGAGGGGCCATAATTGAGGCTGAGTCATAAGACACCATAGAGGATTGTACATTTACAATTGTGTTTCGGATGCTTTCTATTTTCTCATTGAAGTAATTCATAAAATCATTACTACTATATTGTAACGGAATATTTTGCTCTGGAGATGTCTGATTATTTGTTAGTCTAGCCACGGTGTTAAATAAAAACCTTGGATTATTTTGGTTATTTTCAATTAGTTTGCGGATATGCTCAGCCCTGGCTGATTTTAGAGCCCTTTTATAACGTGACATACTGTCTTTCCACGCGATTCTGAAGACCTCTAAATTAGTTCGTTTCCATTTACGCTCTAAGTTACGAGTTTCTCTCTTGATAGCATGCGTAGCACTGTTGTACCATGGTGTTTTAGTTTTCTCTCTAACCTTTTTTAATCTAATTGGTGCAACAATATCTAGTGTACTAGAGAAAATGTTGCTCATACTGCTAGTCATTTCCTCTAGTTCATCTGTTTGTTTGGGTTCACTGAGCAGCTGAGATAGATCAGGTAAGCTATTTGAGAATCTATCTATAGTGGTTGGAAGGATTGTTCTGCCTGGTCTATAACGTGGTGCAACATGACAAATTTCAGCAGTGCGTATTATGCAAGTTACCATGTAATGATCAGTGAGATCGTCACTTTGCGGTATAATATCTATATCGGTTGGATCGGTTCCATATGAAATAATTAAATCTAGTGTATGATTTAGACGATGAGTGGGACCACTGACGTTTTGCTTCACCCCAAAAGAGTTTAATAGATCTGTAAACGCAGCCCCTAACGCATCATTTGTATTATCTACGTGTATGTTAAAGTCGCCAACAATTATTGCTTTATCGACATTGACCAATAGGTCTGAGAGAAAGTCTGCAAAATCTTTTAGGAAATCAGCATATGGCCCTGGAGGTCTATATACGGTAGCCATGGCTAGAGATAATAAGGATTTCTTTCTTACATCTAAGAGCGTAACATTTAGCACAAGTACTTCAAACGAATTAAACCTATGACAAGTTTTCTGAGTAACATTAAGAATATCTCTATAGATTGTTGCAACACCGCCGCCACGACCGATCAGACGGGGCTCATGCTTATAACAGTATCCTGGTGGAGTAGACTCATTTAGACCGAAATAATCATTTGGTTTAAGCCAGGTTTCAGTAAGGCACAGAACATCGAAATTATTATCTGTGACCATTTCATTTACAACAACCGCCTTAGGTTGTGAGCGATCTAATGTTTAGAAGACCTAGCTTTAGAAATTGTTTTTGTTCACTGATATTTAGATTTTCTGGTTTAATTACAATAATATTCTTGCTAGATCTTACAGTAGATTTGTTGTTTGGCTTCACTAAGCGAGGAATAGACACAGTTTCTATATAATGTTCTACATTGGTACTTATATCAATTAAGTTGGGACAGCAAAGACTATGATTTGGACTTTGACTTACTAGTCAGATGGTGTGTAGCGTCTTGGAGATGTTGTCCGACAGAACAGCCGCTCCGACTCTGCTGGGGTGCAGACCATCAGGACGGAAGAGCCTAGGTCGCTCCCAAAACAGATTCCAATTATTTACAAAGAGCAGTTTCTGTTCATTACACCATGACATTAACCATTCATTTAAAGCAAATAATCTACTAAACCTTTCTTGTCCAAGTCGGTACGTGGGAAGCGGTCCAGACACGACGATCGTTGCTCTAGGCGATGTGCTGCGTACCATCTCGATCAGGCTCCTGTAGTCCTTCTTCAGAACCTCCGTCTGCCGCAGCCTGATGTCATTCGTCCCCGCGTGCAGCACGACAGCTCCGACGCGCTCGTCACCGTTCAGGATCTCGGGAACCTGCGCAGCGACATCAAGAACACGAGCACCAGGAAAGCAGTGAGTGCGCACCTTACCTTTACCCGAGGTAGCACGGACATGGCGGACCATGGAAGTGCCGATGATCACGGCGTCGTCGCGTTCCGACTCGCGAAGAGGGGAGAAGCGGTTCCGGGTGGAGATCTCGAAGACCGGGAGGGGGGGAGAGGTTCTTGCTCTGGTCCTGGCTCGTGTCGTGACCCAGGGTGCAGGAGTGATTGAAGGCAGAGATGATCGCGTCCTCCTGGGCAGAGAAACGCACGGAGTAGACGAAGTCGGAGTCAAAGTCACAAAGTTACTAACCACTGACTTGTGAGCATCGGCGCGTGATGTTTCAAGCGCTGATCGCCGATCTCGCAGCTCGGCTTGCTTCTCCAGCAGAACACGAATCTGCTTCTCCACCGACTCCAGCTCCAATCGTACCGAAATCAGCTCGAATGTGTCCTCACCTGCACTCAGAGGTAACGTTAGACACACATCCGATATGTTCGCCATTATAACAGATGAACAGTAAATTAGTAGTAATAGTAATAAGTAAAGCAATCCGATTGTTTTTTGTTTTTTTTTTATAAGGAATAGTATCGAGGATAAGTTCACATGATATAAAAATAGAAAGTGCCTGTTTACAATTGAGTGGTAAAGAAGAAAATCAAGGATTAATGAATCAATTCGATGGAGCTCCAAACACAAACACAGACCGCACGCGCATGTGCTTATGCCCCGTTGATGCAGGCTCTAAGCACAATCAACGTGTGTCTGTACTTTCAGAGAAGCTTTCAGAGAAACGGGTCTAAAGTGAGACGCTCGAGGCCACGCGTGAAATGCTAGCGGGCTAAAGGCTAGTAGCCGAGATTCGGAAAGTTGGATCTAAGTAGCGATATCAAAGCAATCCGATTGTTTTTTATAAGGAATAGTATCGAGGATAAGTTCACATGATATAAAAATAGAAAGTGCCTGTTTATAATTGAGTGGTAAAGAAGAAAATCAAGGATTAATGAATCAAATCGACGGAGCTCCAAACACCATAAATCTTATCAACTATAAACACACATTTATAGTTGATAATTTAACGAACGTAAAATACTGTACAATTGTTTTTCAACCTCAACCTGGTCTGCATGATATTTTGTAGTTAATTTTCCTTCATTTAATTTCTTGTGTAGCTAAAATATATCTTTTTTTTCTTCATATCCAACTTTTCTGTGCTGAAATTCTGAACGAAGGCCGAAAAGACTGAGATGAAGGAAACCAAATGTCTACACATTCCTCCAAGACTGCTGAAGTTCCTGTATGAACAACTTTGAAAAACAATGTAAAGTATTAGCTTTTGTCAAATCTCAAAATGAGACTTTAACTGAACATACCGATCACTCCTTCATCTAGGCGATAGACCGGGATCAGCACTTCCTCATCAAACAGATCCAGGATAATCTACCTGATGAACATCTACGTCCAGCCCTGAACCCTCTACCTGTGTCGGCACGGAGAGAACAACGACAACCTGGAGGGACAGCTGGGCCGTGATGCAGGCCTCTCGCCACGAGACAGACAGGTACGGTTAACCGCAGACAGAACCATTACAGTACACGGTAACTAAATTTGAAACATCATTATGGTTTGTCCACATACTGTTCTCTCCCCTCTGTAGTTTTTGGTGGCTAAACCCGAGTCTGCAGTCCTACCAGGACCTGGTCCAATCAGTCCGGTGGCTCTGAAGAATTTACTACACATTTCTTGGTGAGTGAGTTTTTCCCACCTAGAATCTTTGTTTTCTTTGTTTTGACACATTCTGTATGTCAGTAATAGTGTTTTGTATTTCTTTTACAGCCTTCATCTTAACTGAAGACAAGAAGAGTACACTTTTCCCTTTTGTGTTTTTTTTCCCTTTATATTTTAGTTTTCATGGAATTGTTGTAGATCTATAAGTAAATAAAAATTTTTTTTAATCACAGAAGATTTGTTTGAAATGTTTTCAACAAGAGTTATCATTACACTGTTAACTAACAGAAAAGTAACAATTCTATTTGCTGTAGGTATATTGTCTAAATTCATCTGTTTTATTTTTACTGTAGGAAATCCATTTTAGGTTTGATGGAAGTGTCCGTAAATGGTAAAGAAAAAGTCAGGTAAATCCACGGAAATATCTGATAGGGTTTACGGAATTGTCCGTACAATAACGCAAAGATTTACGGAAAATACGGAATTTTCCATTTTAGGTTTGACGGAAATGTCCGTCAATGGTACAGAAAAACTCATATAAATCTACGGAAATATCCGTTTTAAGGTTTACGGAAGTGCCCGTACAATAACGGAAAAAGTGCTGGTAATTAATTAACGGAACTTTTTTTAACAGTGTGGTGCTCATGCAGGAGATGCGAGCCCATGCCAACAGAGGTCGAGAGTGTTTGCTGCCATGAATGGAATACTGGAATGCCACCTTTGGAAGCCATTGATGCCGCTGTTGAGATGACCAAGTCCAACTGTGTTACAGAAGATGATGGCTTTCCGCCTTTGTTGAGCCAAAGTGTTCTTGAAGTTATCTTCTGTTTACCTCGCATAAGCTGGAGACGTCGTCCAATGCCTGAAGGAACCGGGGGCAGACTAACGGTGGAGTAAGTTTCATTTTGTGTAAATGTTATTAGAGGTCCGGCTGATCTATGTTATTCACAAATTGCATTTATTTTACAGTCAACTTCGCCTGGTAGCATACCAAGTTGTGCTTGAATGGATGCTGAAAGGGGAAAAACTTGGAAGAGGCAACCGTAAGGTTCTTCCCTCCTGTGTTGTTCAAGCCATAAGGGAAAAATATGCATCCCAGTCTGGATCCTATGTGGGTTTCAGAGAAGCAGATGATGCCTTTGCCATGATGTAGTGAAGAAGTCTGCTACCGACTGCATTATTTTTCTGAAAATAAATATATATACTTCATGTACTTTGTTTCCTGTAATGTTTGATTCGCCCACGATTATTTTTTGTTTAACTGGTAAACAATTTTTTTTTATTTTTGTAAACAATTTGTACAAATTTTCAATATCGTGTTTGTAGTTTCTAAATTAATTATAATACTCATACTTTTATCAACAAAGAAACGTTACTGATTTTTAATTTCTAAATCGTGTTGCTATTATCACATCAATGCTTTTCCTTTAAGACAACTGTTCTGTAACATGACATAACTAACAAAACAATGAAATGTTAGACAAAGTAGAATTTGAAACTAAAAAAGAAATTAAACAGTGAAAAAATATATATACTTTTATTAAAGTCCCACTAAGGGACTAAAAAAAGCTAATTGTAGTTAGGATATTGAAAACGCTGTGACAATCGACTACTTTGGACTTCGACCGAAAACAGGAAAAAAATACAGGTATGTGAGCTGGCTGAATTAACATCATTTTTATTAATATCT
The DNA here is from genome assembly GCA_036326025.1 of Chrosomus eos. Lineage (NCBI taxonomy): Eukaryota > Metazoa > Chordata > Actinopteri > Cypriniformes > Leuciscidae > Chrosomus > Chrosomus eos. The sequence goes on from CM070829.1 coordinate 120,977, forward strand.
TTCACATCTACTGCAGTCAGATTCACCATGTTCACTCTGAATACAATCACTCACATGGCTGTGCACTTGTAATGACATACAGTATCAAGGATGTTAAGAGGCTAAAAGCAGGTTTAAAACTTACCCCATTGAAGTCAACAGGGTGCATTAAATTTTAAAAAGAGGGGAACACGGTGTAGGCAACACAGATTTTTGTCGTTGTTCTCTGTACTGACAACACTCCAAATTTACAAAAAAAAATTAGCTCAATGTTAAAATTGACCGGAGTTCTCCTTTAAAGATGAACAGTTTGTTAATAAATACATAGCCTACATTGGGGGAAAAATCACCATAGTGGCCTTACAATCTATTTAAACAAAACTAATACATTGTAACTGATTTAGGTTTGGTTCCTCTCTGGGTTTTTGGGTCGATCCTCACTCTTTATACCAAACCTAACATTTGATCTCATTATCTTTTCATAAAATAATTCGAAAACCGAAAGATTTTGTGCATGTATTAGTGATCCAGCATCAGCGGCTGTCTGGCACAAATAATCGGATTTTCCTCTATTAAAAGTTGTGTTGTGTCGTTGCTTCTCGAGTTTATGATATGATCTTTGATGATTTAAAGTCCATTTATCAGATAAACAGCGACAGCAGCGCGCGCGGCCTCGTGCACGCGTGTGTGATGCGGCTCGTTCGGCAGCTGTGGACGCGCTCAGCGGGCGCGCGCTCACCCACTCTGTGGTCGCCGTCTGTCGATATAGACCGAGTTTAAACACTGGGAATGTAATGACACTGATCTCACGAGGTGTTTAATCTTCATCGATGGACACTCGGGACTCCACGTCCCACACCAGAGGTAATTTCGCTGTATTTACTACTGTGTTTCTGTGTGTTTCTGTGCTCGCGATGGAGATTCGCCATAAGCTGCTTAACACAGTAACTCCTCATTCATCCACATTCAACTGATGCTGTGGACCAACAAGAACTCCGCACAGACGTGCTTTATTATATATCCACGGGGGTTGACTGGTTTCATCGCGCGATTGAGTGTCTTTTGGTCTCAAATAATGTATCAGTCTTATGATCAGTTATTGATCATCATTCTGACTGCACGTGATTTATATTCAGTGAATGACAGAGACATCAGAATTCTGAAAGCTGTCTGATCATCTGATATGTTCACTGGTATATTTTTATCAGCACCAGTTGCAAACTATTGGAGTTAAATCTTATATTTAAAGTTATACTTCCCCCTAGTGTGTAAGATAACATGTTTTACGTCCTTTAGTTGGTCTCTAACTGTTTTCAGAATCGTGTTTTAACCCCAGTATTTTACGGTCCTCCATTGACAAATGTTAAAAGTAAAAGTGAACTTGAACTCATACAAGCTGCAGAATAATTATAAGATAATTAGCCGAATGCATGTTAAAATAGTGGCAGATGGAGTATAGCATGTCAACTTCCAAATTAAAATTCAAATGTTCTATTTGGAGACAGAAGTGACACGTGTAATGGTGAAAACAGCACAGGTTAGTGATGTTGAAGGATATCATGTTGAGATGTGAAGTCCAGAAGTGCAATGCTTGTACTTTTATAATGCACACTGACTGCTGGACTGTTCATCTTTGCTTTTTCTTTGTTTTGTTTTGTTTTAATTTACCTTAAATCATAAAGTTAATTGCATTTTAAAAATTATGATTTAAAACAATTAAACAAAAAGTTATAAAGAACGGCAATTCAGTTTGTGCTTGTGGGGCTGCACATTTTGGCAATTAAAATTAACCTAACTATATTATAACTTTTGTAATATTAAAATAAACTTAAAACTTAAAAAAAAGAAAAAAAAAAAAAAGAAATATTTTACAATTGTAATAACACTATTTCCAGTGATTCTCCAGGGGAGCCGTGAGATTACTTAAAATGTATTTAGGCCTAATATTCATATAATTAACCAATTGTATTTATAATACGCTAAATTAAATAATTTTTTAACAAAGGTGAGTTAGGGGCTGGTATATCACAGTATACTCACTACAAAAAACTAGAATACACCATTGCTCATATTCTAGTCAGAGTGTGAGTCTGATACTGCTCCATAGGGCTTTGATTATGAGGCGTGTCTTAACCCAACCAGGGGAAAAAAAAAAACTCTGCACTCAATTGGATAGACCTACAACCAATCAGAGCAACGCAGTAAGTGACGTATGTTGAGCAACGCATAGTTGTCAACAGAACTCAACTGGACGAACTCTGGAAAAAGTATTAAAAAAAATAATGTGTAACTTAAACACTTTGCTGGTGTTGCAAAAATAATTTAAGGATTCGCGGAGTACTTGCAAACACGAAAAGCATTTTTGAAAGAAAACGTTTGATGACGTTTGATGACGTGATGTTTACGTAACTGCAGATCATCTGTCCATCATCGTATAAAACCCGTCCTGGCAATTTGATTGGCCCGGCGATTTCTGAACCGATCATAATTACTCCTCAATGGATCGAGTCCAGACCGAACTTCCCGACCAAAAAATGTTGTGGGCGGGGTTCGTGCTGGCATCCAGGCTAACTGAGCAGAGTAAGTACTTGTAAGTTATAAATAATGTCTGTAAAGTATGTTTGCCAAAAAAAAAGGTTTAAATCTATCTTGAATTTATTTTGTTTATGAAATAATAACATGGTGTTGAAAGTAAAGTGTGGGCAGTGTTGATTCAGAAAGGAGGAGTATTGGAGTAATAAAGGTTGGGAACCTCTGATCTAGACTGATATTAACTCTGCTTTATCATCACAGCTAAATGTGTTCCTGATATGTTGGAGGTTTTATAGAGAGTAGCGTGCGATCTTCTGTAGAGACGTGCTCCTCAAGCCTGTACAGCTATATGTGTGTGTGTGTGTGGAAAATATCTTTAGTGTCCACACACACTTAACCTTTAACAGAGAACGGCTCCACTGGGTAAAAAAGCAGGGGAATACATAAAGAGTATATAATGCATATCTAAGAGAACATTGCAGCATTTATATTTAGGAGATACTGCTATTTATTTGTTAACATGACCTGACATTATTAAAGTACTCTACAGAATATAACTAGTGTTCTGGAAATATAAGAGAGTTCAGAGAAAGATTGAACGTTCTGTCATTTTTACTAACCCTTTTTTTCCTTCTGCATGAAGAGCATAAAAACATATTTTGATGGGATATTTTGAGGATAAGAATAGAATTGTAATTTTTGACCAGTATTATAAAATAATTTCCCATAAATTAAACACACAGAAAACAAGTGGTTCTCTGATTTTCATGACTGGCATTTAAAATCATCATGAAAGGAATGTTGTGCTGGTCTTTTCTCATATAGAGTGAAACGCTTCTGGAACAAGAACAGATGTGGGCGGGGCTTGATTGTGTCTGTGGGCGGGACTTGGCTGTGTCTGTGGGCGGGGCTTGATTGTGGCTGTGGGCGGGGCTTGATTGTGTCTGTGGGGAACTGAATGGATTTGCGGTCCCTGGCTGTTTAAATATGGATGGGCAAGAGGACTCCCTGTACATTCTTACAATGCAAACACCCTAAGCTTTTAAATAGATATTTGTTTAAAGTCGAAAAACTTTCCTGCTTATTAAGAATTGTTTTGATACTGGAGAGAGGAGCGTGGACCGTGTCTGTCTAGGCTAGCAGTGATGACGTGTTTTATTTAGTGATTTGCCCTTAGTGGACACTGAGTGAAGAAGCAGCCAGTCGGACTCCTTCACTGAAGAGCATCCTATATTGCTAAAATCATCAATAACGCAAACAACAGGCCAAAAACACTATTTAGCATTGTAAATAAGCTTGTTCAGGCACCAGCGCACAATGCCTGTCTACAAGAATCTGACGACTTGTGCTGTTCTTTTCTGCAACACTTTCAGGGAAAGCTGGAGGCTCTACACTGTAAAAAAATGTACATGTAAATTAACCGTAAAATACTGGCAGCAGGGTTTCAAGCTATGTACCGTAATTTTACAATTTCATTACCGTAATCTAAATTACAGCTTTTCTGTAATTTAACAGTAAAATACAGGCAGCAGGGTTTCCAGCTGTGTACTGTAATTTTACAATTTCATTACCGTAATCTAAATTACAGCTTTTCTATAATTTAACAGTAAAATACTGGCAGCAGGGTTTCCAGCTTTGTACCGTAATCCTGCAGTTTTATTACGGTATTCTAAGATACATATTCTTTATTACCTTTAATATCTATACTTGTACAAATAAGCTGGTATTGTAACATTTTATTTAGAAGATTTTACCAAGGGAAAAAAAAACAGCTCAAGAGGGTATTTCTTATAGCACACAATTTATTGAGTTTAGTGACAAATAATCTGAATGCTTAGACAAAAAAAGCAAATCATAACAACTGAACCACATCCAATAATCAGTCTTTTTGTGTTTACATAAAAACAGCCTTTAAGAAATAGTGAATTTGCAAATTTATTTTAGTTTAATAAAAGTCAAACCCTGTATTTGGTACAGGAAGGTGAGGCCAAGAATGTGTTTGGGGTGCCCATTCCCCTAACAGCCTTTACGAAATAGTAAATAGTGTAAACATTTTTGAAGTTAATTTTAGTTTAATAACAGTCAGTCAATCGAAGTCAAAACCTGGCAAATATTTGGAACAGGAACAGGCCAGGAATATGCCGGAATCTTCAAAGGGATGCAGGTGTAGTCTGAAAGATAAAAAAAAATTGGGGGGGAAAAATCTTTAAATAAACTTGTTTGCTTGTAAATAAAGTGTCAAAAGAACATGACAAAAAGCAACATAATGCTACACTACAAAAATAATGACTAAGAAGAATTTAGATTTGAAGAAAAGGCGACAAGCTTTTTTTATTAGCAGCAGCATGGTACAATTATGCCTGTCACAAAAAAAGGGCTTTACTGACTTAACTCTGGGTTATTGTTCTTTCTAAACCCTATTTTAACTCAGTTAAACTTAAGAATCCACAATATCATAGCGTTTGGGTCATGAGCAGCATTCAAAAATCAATGGAAATGACACCACAAATATGCAAATAAACCCTGGGTATATTATGAGCAATGCTGAACATTAATCAAGATAACCTAGGATGCTGTTTATCTGGGGTTTAGAAATGACCCATGGTTAAATGGCTAGTTTACCCAGAAAATGGAAACTGTAATTACTCATCCTCATTAAGTTCCAAACTCGTAACACTTTTGTTTATCTTCGGAAAACAAATGAAGATCTTTTAATGAAATCTGACAACTTTCTGTCACTCCACGGACAGCCTTCGCAGCACTGTCAAGCATCAGAAAGGTAGTAAAGGCATCATTAAAATACTCCATTTGTCTCCCGGGTTTAACGTCAATTTTATGAAGCGAAAAAGCCCACACAAAGTATGTTTAACACGCATGTGTCATGGAGCAAGTGTTTTTTTTTTTTCCTGCACACAAAAAGCACTTGCGTTTCTTCATCAAACTGAAGTTAAACCGCTGGAGTCTCCTGGATTACTTTAAAGACCTTAAGTTAGTCCCAGACTAAAATGCATGTTTTCACTGTTTTGCAATGAAAGAAATATTTTAATTTCTTAAAATATGTCAGAGCCTTTGTTTCATCTCAAGATGCACACCAGTAAATGTTTTTTATCTATGGCATGTTTATAAAAGCTACTTAAATACCCCAATTGAACTAAGGCCTAATTCTGACTTAGGCCCCATTCACACTACTGCGTTTTAGTTTAGAAACGAAGAATTAAAACGAATACGATCTCCGTCCACACCAGCGTTTTAGCTGCGATCTCCGTCCACATAAAAACGATTGAAAACGCGCATCACGTGACCATTCACCTACACTGGGCATGCGCGTGCCGGTGTAAACTCCATTACTCAGGAACCACAACTTCATTGATAAAATTATCCCGCATGCGCTGGTTCTTCCCGGCTTAACCCAAAACCGACGCTCCATGTACGGTCGATACCGCCGCTGCACACCGCACGGGAATTGTCACAGATCGCTGGAATAATAGCTTGCCTCCGGCGCATGTAGGCAGTTAACGTTACAGCATCAGGGAAGGATACGCCATGACTGATCACACCCAATCAGAGAGCCGAGCGCGAGCTCTGCGTCATCATTTCTAAAGTCCTCCGTTTTGACCCGTCTACACTAAAACGCTCTCCGGAGATTCAAAACGCAAAACGGGTCTGCAGCGTTTTTAAACTTCTCCGTTTTAGGTCTTCGTTTTTGCCGTTTTAGTGTGGACGGGAGGTGCAAACGTAGCAAAAGGTCTCCGTTTTTAAACGAAAACGTAGTAGTGTGGATGGGGCCTTAATCTAAGCCCTGTCTGTGAAACCGGCCCTAAAAGTATTTTTGTAGGCTGTGTAGACAGAAAGATTTCATTAAAAAGATCTTCATTTAAGTTCTGAAGATGAACAAGTCTTATGGGTTTGGAAAGACACACACTTTAGTAATACATTGTAAAGCACATCTGAAATTAAAATGAAAAGAGCTTTCAGTAGTGTACTGTATTCTAAACTGTTCTACAAAAAAAGCTGGTATACTGTAATAACTTTAATGGGAAGCAGCTACATAAATTAGTGTGTACGTGCAAATTTACTTACCTAGATGAAATCCCACTCGAAATCCGCAAGATTTCTCAGTAGAGAGGCAACCTTTGGATTGACTGTGGAAGACTTTTTATTCACCACCTTGCCCGTCTTCTTGGAGACCACCTTGCCTCTGCAGGTCTTTGAACCTCTTTCTGGGTTTATTCCAACGAAGCGTCTAAAGACAGTTATATAACAAATTACCATTGAATGCAAGAATGATGCATCAAAATTCTTATGAAGATGAAAGGTAAAAAAAAAAAAAAATGCAACAAGGACTTAAGTGTCATACCTTTGAAGAAACTCCAATGTGCAACAAGCCTCCTCTTGATACTGCAGGTTGAAGACGTAGTACACAGCAAAAAGTGTTGAAAGTGCAGTCAAAAATGATGACTGGACACACTCACAAATAACACGGCCTTCAAGGCTTATCATCCATCGTACAGCATTTGTCTGCTCTCCCATACCTAAAATAAAAACAAACCAACAAAATAAATAAATATATAACAACAATAACGAAAACATTGGCACAACTCATTGAAATATCTGCCTTTGAGAAGACTTCATTGTAAATGGATATGGACAGTTCACCCAAAAATGTAATTCTGTCTTAATTTACTGCTGAACACAAAATAATATATTTGGAAGCATGTTTGAAACCCAACAGTTGTGAGGGACCATTGCCTTCCATAGTAGGAAAAAACAACAACAGTGTGGAGTATTCAGCAGAGCAAATTAATTTATACAGGTTTGGAACATGTGGGTAAGTAATCGATGACAATTTTCATTTTTGGGTGAACTATTCTTTAACAACTGTATACAAATTAGAAATGTTTTATTTTATTTTACTGTATCTTCCCCATTTGTAAGTTTCTTCTTAACATACTAACCCAGTAAAATAAGACAAGGACTTCCAGGTAGAAGTTTCTTCTCAACATCAGCTGCAGATGCAGCAACCTTAAGAGGACACAATACACAAATCAGAATACATATCATCACTTAAAGGGATACTCCACTTTTTTGGAAATAGGCTAATTTTACAACTCCCCCAGAGTTAAACAGTTGGGTTTTACCGTTTTCGAATCCATTCAGCCGATTTTCCGATATTTAGAAGAATATCAGTAACCAGACAGTTTCTGGTCTCATTGACTTCCATAGTAGGAAAAAAATATACTATGGAAGTCAATGGGACGATATTCTTCTAAATATCAGAAATTCGGCTGAATGGATTCGAAAACGGTAAAATCCAACTGTTTAACTCTAGGGGAGTTGTAAAATTAGCCTATTTCCAAAAAAAGTGGAGTATCCCTTTAAAGGAGAACTCCAGTCAATAGGGTGCAAATTTTAAAAAGAGGATAACACTGTGTAGGCAACACCGATTTTTGTCATTGTTCTCTGTACTGACAGCACTCCAAATTTACAACAAAAAAAATTAGCTCAATGTTTTGAAAAATTAGCTCAAAATTGACCGGAGTTCTCCTTTAATAAAGTAGAAAGAAGAAAACTAAATACTCACATCTGCATGCAACACCAGTCCATCTTCAAGTTCCTGAAAATGGGACATTAGAAGCTTGATATGCAGGTGTGCCATCTCTGTGTTTTCAGGCTGGGACAGGACATCCTTCACTTTTTCATTCTTTGATTTGCTCTTGAAGTACTCAATGATAGCATTTCCGCATTCTTTCATGGACATGTCAAAGGCTTTCAGGACATCAATGTCAGTCAGCAACTTGAAGTGGGCACAAATAGACTTCTGGTGGAAAAGGTATGGCCACTGGCTCCTAATGTCTTCTACTGAAGGTGCTGGTATGGAATTTAGTTTCTGACGTAAAAGACAGAATGTAGTCTCCATAAGAGTGTTTACTTCTGCTCTCTCTACACTGCCAATTCCCTCATGGCTGTAAATGTCATGTAGTCTTTGACGTTTGGACTCTATTGTCTCTGCAGTCTCTTCAGGGGGAAGGTGCGGTTCAAATCTCACACAGCCATAGGTGTCCGTTGGTCCTCTTTTGCATCCTGAGTTTGGCTTTGCTCGATGACAGACAAAGCTGCTCTCACGGTTCAAATTTTCAACCCTCGTCTTCACTTGAATTAGGAGTGATGTATAACCCGCTCCTATTAATGAGCCATTTGGAAATTTGTCTCCAAAAGTGTTAGGGTTCTCCCTTACAATCTTTTTACAGATTGTAAGACACTGTGCACGTGTTGGGCAAAGTTCAAACTTGCGCATTTCGTCAACCAGAACTCTAACCATCTGGCGCCTTTCTGCGGGTTTCGGCCTTTTTCCTGTAGAGATTGCCGTTCGGATTTCAGGAGGCATGTTGTCCCAAGGGACTTGAAAAGTTTCAGCCCACGTCTTGGAAATGCTGGGCATTTGTGTGAAGGTCAGGCTTGGCCTGGAAGCCTCTAAGTGAGATGCAAGGCAAGACAGGCTGTGTGTTGCAGTTGATGGAGAAGATGAAGAACACACTGATGGAGCTGGTAGTACATCTAAATTCAAAGTAACCATCTCGGTTTCTGAAAGGGTTTCAAAAATCACAGCATAGAGAACAAGCAATAAAGATTAGTAAAGAGATTAAAATAATTAAGTTATATTTCTGATTAGCTTCAAAATATGCTGAAAGTACAACAAGAAATGTATATATGACCAATTCCACTAAAATATTTCAACGGCTCAAACTATATACAATTATTTAGTTGATGTATTTTGTTGGAAAAATGCTGTACACTAAAATAGATATTAATTTAGTTTAGATTTAGATTAAAATGTCATCATACCTGATTTAAAAATTTGAAGAAGCTTTCTGATTTGAATGACAGGTAAAATGTCCTTAAGGTCTTCTTGCTGAACATATTTGAGGTCTTCTTTGCATTCTAGTCCTGAGCTTTGAAGACTGGAAATTATCTGGTGGAGAATGTCAGGAGACAGGCTGGGCAATGACTGAAGAATTAAATGTTCAACCTCCTCAAACCAGGTAGACATTTTTCTACAGAAAGAGAAAAGAGTGGTGCAGAATTAGTACAGGCATGCCACACACAGTGTACTCAAGCAATGGGTAATAATCCAAAATATTCCTTAGATCTACACAGCATGTTCTTTCTGCTGGTGTAATTCTGATGAATGAGAATTAGCTTGATCTTTCCAACTACAAGCCCCTCATCAGAGTCACTGATCAATACAAACATGTTCTTTTTGTATTTTGTGCCTCTCACTGTAACATCACTGGCCACCTCAGTGTTCATAGGCTCAAAGTTCATATTTGAAACTGAGCGTCTGATGTCTTCATTGTAATCACCTGGGTAAAACTCTGTGCTTTTCTCTACTTCAATGTCTTGTGGGAAGTAGCTCCCAGCATACAGATATGCCTGAAGAAGCTGATGCTTCTCAGCGAGTGTTCGACACAAATTCTTAAAGTTATGTGATTTGCGAGCACACTGTTTAAAATAGGAGTGTTTGCTCTCAAATCGCAGTGTCCACAAACGAATTAGAGGGCCAAAGTGAAAAATCAGGTCAGGATAGTGACTGATGTAATGGTGTTTTGGTCTGAGGGGATGATTGGGAAAAGACTGCCATCGAGTATGCAAATACTCATCAATTAGAACCTGCAAGTAAGCTATCTGACCAGTGGACACAGCTGGGGCACATACAAGTTCTACTATTTCTCGTAGTTGCAAAACCAGCTGCCAAGTCTCATTTTCAGATGGGTTTACAATTTTCTCTCCAATCAATCCTGGCAACATCCTAAGAAAATACCAATTTTGAACTGCATGGCCAGAAAGTTTGTCACTCCCTGGAACAACATCACTGGGTTTGTTGTTTGCATCATTACCAAAGTATGTTAAATGATTTATTCGTCGATTTAACTCCTGGTAAGTGAACAGCTTCTCCACTGTGACAAAATTCTTAATGTACAATGCTAAATCATATGATGCAACACCTTCAAAAATATCATGTCCCAGACAGGGGGGTAGCCCAGGCTGACACACATGAAAGTAACGTAGTCCATTAAACACAGAGTCAAATTTGACACCTCCAGTGGCATTGGATGTGGCATTACTTGTCTGACTTTGAACAAGATCCCTATACGACTTTAACCCTTAGGGGTCGAAAACCGCATCCACGCGTTTTGCTGGATTTTTTTCCTTATCAGTGCAAAAGAGAATCAAATTACTCTGTTGATTTTGATCTTAAATATAAGTGTTGTACATCATTAGATCCTGTTAAGTTTCTATTTTTTTTGTGGATACTCACAATAAAAACAAAGTGTTGTGCTTTTCGTCAAATAAAGAAAAATAAACATGATGCGCGTTTTAACTTGTCTCTGTCAGTGAGGTCCGTTCTGAAACACGTCCGAAATATTAACTTTAACTCTCTCAATACTTGTCACAGAGATACGAGATATGTCTCTTTATGAAGCTGAGATTCTCTTCTTTTAAATGAAGTAATTTATTTAAAATATATATATTTACAGTTTATGTAATCCGTTTGAAACAAAGGAGAGTTACAGTTTTTTCGCTCACCCTTCATTATAGTTAATCAGGTGAGCCCGCCACACCCCCAGCGCTTTTGACATGGTAAATCTATGCATCGCACGCCCCCCGATCAATGCCAAACACAGATTCTTCATCAGAGATTCACAGATAGTTCATCGCGTTTTAGGGATGGAAGCACGCTAACGTTACTCCTTCAGAGGATTATGGACAAATGGGAATAATTCACCTTTTTCTCAGTGGAATTTGAAACTCAGACGAAGAACGTTCCATTTTGAAGAACGAATTAACCCCGAGGATTCAAGTTCGGAGTAAGTTGTTTATAGTGTTTTATAATTCCTTTTCTGATCATAGAGCTCAAATGCATTTTCATATTTTGCATAGTAATTACCTCAACACAACATTCGTGTAGCAGCTAGGCCTATACGCTCGTGTAAACTTTTTAAATAACTGCTTAGGTTATAATGATTTAGTGAAATATATCGATCTGCGAGTGTTGTTTGAGTTCTTCTGTGGTCTAGTGGTTAGATCACTTGCCAAGCGTGTCAGAGGGTACGGGTTCGAAACTGCCCCCGGCATATTTTTTTCTCTCATCAAAACCGAATATGTTCATCAGTGGTACAGTCTATATCAAGCACACACGTATATAGGACACCCGTTTGTGTGCGTTTTATTTTGTGATTTCACCGGAATGAATAGTGTCCGCAATGGCAATGATTGAAGAGCACATCCTAAGAGCGAGTGAAGACAGCACGCGTGCGCCGCCACAAGAGACTGTATCCATGACACTGATAGCAGGACACGAGCGCTCAGCTTGAGTTCAAAAACAAAACATTTTAGCTCTAGATCTCTTATTTAAGAGCGGACTAAATGAATGCTCTGCTAGTTAACTGGGGATGTTTTATTTGTATTAGGTACAGCCGTTCATTGAGTGTATCAGTAAATGCGTGCGGTCTATATGGGCCATAAACAGATACTCGCGGTTACGCGGTCTACCCATCAATAGATGTTTCTCTGTCCATCAACAAATACATTGTGCATCTATTATCATAATTGTCCATCAGTTTACTTTGGATAATGTGCTAAGAGTTTTTTGCTTTTGTTTTGTTGTGTTTACATCGTCACCATCAGCGGAATCACCATCACCATCACCATTAACGGAATGCATAGCTGATATAAAAAATTGGATGACCAGTAATTTCCTATTACTAAATTCTGAAAAAACAGAGATTCTAATCATTGGACAAAAAACTTCCTCAACTAATAACCTAGAATACTGTCTAACACTTGATGGCTGCTCTGTTAAATCTTCGTCGTCAGTTAGGAACCTGGGTGTGCTCTTTGATACCAATCTTTCATTTGAAAGTCACGTGTCTAGTATCTGTAAAACCGCATTTTTCCATCTTAAAAATATATCTAAATTACGTCATATGCTCTCACTGACAAATGCGGAACAATTAGTTCATGCTTTCATGACCTCAAGGCTAGATTATTGTAATGCTCTACTGGGTGATTGCCCTGCACGCTTAATAAACAAACTACAGCTAGTTCAAAATGCAGCCGCTAGAGTTCTTACCAGAACCAGGAAGTATGACCATATTAGCCCGGTTCTGTCAACACTGCATTGGCTGCCTATTAAACATCGTATAAATTTTAAAATATTGCTGATTACTTACAAAGCACTAAATGGTTTAGCTCCCCAGTACTTGAGCGAGCTCTTAACGCATTATAGTCCTTCACGTCTATTGCGATCTCAAAATTCTGGCCAGTTGATAATACCTAGAATATCAAAATCGACTTCTGGCGGTAGATCCTTTTCCTATTTAGCACCAAAACTTTGGAACAATCTTCCTAACACGGTCCGGGAAGCAGATACAGTCTGTCAGTTTAAATCTAGACTAAAAACACATCTCTTTGGCTTAGCATACACATAACACATTATAGATTTCTATAATTCAATGTTAGGCTGCATAGATTAGATCAGCCGGAACCGGGAACACTTCCCATAATTCCTGATGTACTTTGTACATCATAAGAAGGATGGCGTCTACGCTAATATTAGTCTCTTTGTTTATTCCGAGGTTTACCGCAGACCGCCGGATCCAGGGCATATCCAGATCTGATGAAGGACCATCACATGGACACGATGACACGCATTATCAGGGCTGTGAAGGCCCATGGACACCCCACCACTCATCTCCTCACCGGCTGGATGACCCTACCCAACCAGATGAACTGGATAATATCGTGAAAGTTCTGATCCCATCTGACTCCTGACATTATGCTGCCTAACTCATAATCATACACTGTTCATTCGTTGGCCAAAGGAGGACTGGCCCCCCGACTGAGCCTGGGTTCTCCCAAGGTTTTTTTCTCCATTCTGTCACCTGATGGAGTTTTGGTTCCTTGCCACTGTTGCCTTCGCCTTTTGGCTTGCTTAGTTGGGGACATTTAATTTTCAATTGAACAATACTATTACAACATTGTTTTCCTGTTATCTCTGTAAAGCTGCTTTGAAACAATTTGTATTGTAAAAAGCGCTATATAAATAAAGGTGACTTGACTTGACTTGACCATCAGTCTTCAGAATCAATGTTGTAAACAGCTGTGCTGCTTAATTTTTTTTAACATGTGATAGTTTTTTAGGATTCTTTGAATGCACTTTTTTTTTTAATTTATATAACCACTATATAAGCAATATTTTTTTATATATAATAAAATTCTATATATATATGTTTTTATATATAAAAAACAAGTTTGGTCTTTTTATGGTTTTTTTTTTTTGAAAGGAAGTGTTAAGTGATATGAATGACTTTAAGTCTTTATGTTCTTTGGAAAGATTTCTATTTTGAATAAATGCTGTTCTTTTTAACTTTTTATTCATTAGTGAATCATTCTTAGTTCAGGCTGCCTCACAGCACCTTGATGGGCCATTAGACATTGGGGGAGTGTCTTTAGTCTTCCCAGGTGTAAATCACATTAATATTCATGGGCATTAACACTCCCACGCATACAGCACTGCTGACCCAAAAACTGATGTAAGAAATTCAAATCGTTATATTGATCTTTCTGAAAGAGTGGTCAGAATGATTTTCACTTCATTTTGAAGTAAAAATTCTAGCCTACAAGAATAGTAGCTCAACAGTATTGTTTACAACTATTCAGTATGTGTTAAATGGCCTTATTGCGGTGACATTTTTTTTCCCAAAACGTACTAACCACGCATATTATTTTTTTTCTATAAAATGCAAACATGTACATCCATTTTGCTCACATATTATTATAGCAGAGTTTATGCTGAATACAGCAAATTTATATGTTGGCAAATGGTATGTTTTAAGTAGCTGAAATAAGCACAAATGTCAGGGCATATCAAAACACCGAAAGAGCCCCAAAACAGCTCAGACCCCTAAGGGTTAAAGTGCGTTTACTTGCTTTGAACAAGGGATCTGTTTTAAACGTTTCCCTTTCTATATTGCAGTATCTGCAAAAATGCACACTTTTTGTGAAATTTTCCACAAATCCTCCAATGCCATGGGAGCCCAAATTATCCCCACAAATTGCAGATAGCGTTCCCCTGTACACTGTTCCATCCGGCAAATTAATGCCACTTACCTCAATGTCTTTAAGGTCTTTGATGAGAGGGCTAAACACTTTGTCCTGGCCAAAATACTTGAAGTCCTGCTCCCTGCAAAGCAAAACAAGCTGCATCTGGTCAATGCGTGATCTATGATGTGGAGGAATATCTGCAAGAGTTGCATATACACAGAGTAATTTATGTTTTTTCCTGCCAGATCCCAGTGGGTTGGCTACTTCCAAAGCATCCTGATAAAGGATTAAACTAAAGGATGAGGTGTCTGTATTGAGCAGCTCATTACCTTTTAAGTTGCTACCATCCCATACATCGTGAAGAACATTGTGAGGACGTACACCAGAAAATACTTGTTTGCGATGTTCTTTAACTGTGTCAATCTGTAATAGAGAACCAATTGTATCTTTAATCGGAACATATTGAGCAAAACACTCTTTGCCTGCCTCATTTGTCCCAAGACAATGTGGAACTGGTGCTACATAGTTGAAGGTATTCTTGAAAAATGTCTTTCTTTTTTGATCAGTTTTAAGTTTTTTTGAATTACAAGTCTCAAAGAGATTTTCACTGTGCAAAATTTCCAAAATAGCATTTATGTCTGCTTCTGCAACCTCCAAAGCACTCAATTTTTCTCTCAATTTAAAAAGTAGGTGCGAGTGACTCATTTCATGAATTTCCTGAAGGTGATCAACAATTATTTGAACAGTGGAGGATGGAATCAGACAATTTTTTTTGATTGCAATTTGAGATAAAATAAAGCTAGATGTCTCAAAAACTGATCTTTGTCCACACTTTTACCAAAGGTGTCTTGTTCCACACCATCAGTATCAGTATCACTGCAAAGAAAGTCCTGTGGCATTTCATGATGCTGTTCAGAGCACTCATGTATGCTATGAGGAAGTGCAACTGAATCAATCAGGTTTACCTCTGAACAATCACAGTGTTTTCTAGATACATGCGCTGTAAAAGTGGACACAATTGAAAAAGACTTGTCACATAGCTGAAATGGACATGAAACGCTTCTCCCCTCTCTAATGTGAGTTTTAAGATGCTGATAAAATATACTCAGTGTCACACCTAACTTGACACAAGTCAGCATGACACGTTAATTCAAATGAAGTCAATGGCATAGATTTGAGCTTAGATTTCCCCTCTTTGTGTCGATAACAGTGAGTTTTGAAAGCTGAAAACTTTTTGAAACTCTTATTACAAGCAGGCAATGCACAATTAAACCTGACATTCGCGACATGAATATGAATGCGCATGTGTCTCACAAATGCAGGTAAAGTACTGCATGTGTGTGCACAAAGTTTGCAAGTAAACATTTTACACTATGGAAGAGCACAATCCAGCTATCAAAACAGACATGCGTGTTTTAATTTTGAGGAACAAGTTCAAATGAAACTTAAGTGAATGTCCTCTGTTATATCGACAACGACATAATGTACGTAACGTTAGTTGGAGCAAATTTATAGAGTGCAAAAGTATGCTGTTAAAATGATTGTGCTCATATACTGTACAAAGCCAAAATAATAACACTGACATTTAATAAGTTCATATAAGTTAACTTCAAATGAGACAGACGGTGTGCAATTCACTCGTGCTAACCTAACGTTAGCTGTTCCACCATCCCCCACCGCGTAAAAAAAAACATACTGGCGAAAGGCGGTAAATTAAAAAACCTACGGTAGTTAATAAAATAATCCAACGAATGCACTTATTTTACATTTTCCTCTATATTAGGGTAAATTGTACAATGAAAGAACACAAATATGCTGCACGCGCGAGCCCGGACACACACACACACACACACACACACACACACACACACACACACACACACACACACACACACACACACACACACACACACACACACACACACACACACACACACACACACACACACACACACACACACACACACACACACACACAAACGCTTGACTTTGAGGAACAATAAATTTAGCTACATCCACTATGTTAAAGCGTGAAATTAATAAGATTAAAAGTGAACAATTATTTTAGATTCACCCGTGGTCTGGTACCTGTAAATGAGCTTCAATATGAAAGCTGTGCTTCCACCGAGAAAGATGTGTGTCAGTCACTCTTGCCAACTGCCAAAGTACATCGTTCACGGTTAGGGCTGCACGATTTGGGGAAAATGTCATATTGCGATTATTGAGGTCAATATTGCGATTGCGATATGCGATTGCGATATAATAAACAAATGGTTTCGTGAGTCTGCTTGGTTCTAAAGTAAAATGCACACACTGATTAGTGATCATTCTGTGTATTAATGTGTATTTCTCAACTCAAACTAGCAACAACTAAATGATTGATGACACCTATAATGATCAATAAACCATTGATGTCTGGATAAAAATGACGACACCCCCCCAGATTTTAAACGTTAATTATAGACATCCAACATTACAGTGATTCCATCATTACAGTTGAAAGCTATCAACTTTTAAAATATTTATTAGGCTTAAAATATATATATATATATATATATATATATATATATATATATATATATATATATATATATATATATATATATATATATATATATATATATATATATATATATATAACAGCTTTTAAATTAAGTGAACTTCAAACAATCCTCACATAAACCCATAATAAATGCCATATTTACCTGTGCCCTTCCTGTCTTAACAGGTAGGATACAGAAATTGAATAAAGTTAACAAACAGTCTGCGCAGCATGAATTATAAATTATATATAGACTAATCCTTATTAAAGCTACAAAAGTTCTTTAGTCAAGAGCACTGAGTAATTTTCTCTGTTCCCTTTGTTCTTTGATTAAAGGGTCACTTCACCCATTTGCATTAAGGTTTGTATTGTTAGAAACCCAGTCATATATTATAATGATGGTGGAATTTTGCTTGTTTTTTTTATGAGATGGGAGAAAAAAGGATTTAAGTGTTTTACTTCCGTCCTATCGTGACGTAAATATCGTCATTTTGCGTCACGATAGGACGGAAGATAAATTTCATTGAAAAGTGTATAGACTACAAACATTAGCTCATTATTATTCAAGGGTGTGGGACCCACTCACCCTACAGGCCTATTACAGATCAGTGGGTGGGACTTCACTTGCAGAAACCGAAATCAATATCCGCCATCTTGTTTTTGGAAGCTAAGCTAACGAGCGCTGTGGAGATAGGAAGTATGACAATGACTGAAGAAACTATACATGATATGGAAGAAGAGGATTTTGAAAGTCTGCTGCTCGAATCCGATGTTCGTGGCTATCTTTACGAGCCGCAATATAGTGAAGAGCAGCTGAGGCTGATGGAGGAACAGGAGGCGGCTGCCTGTCGCGGTCGAGGAGCCCGGACTGGCTCGAGCTGAGGCGGACTGCTGTGCCTGTGCTCTCGCTGTGCGCTACGGACACAGATAGAGTCCGTCTGCTGCAGAGAATTTCAACGAAGGGACGTTTGTGTTGTGATGTGAACCACCATAGTTTCGCCTGACTGAACATCCAGGTATCATGCAGTAATACACCATATTCAGAAAGAAATACAAACGAGGAGTAATTCACTAATGAATTTGCCAATGTAACTTAACGTTAACGGGGTTTGTTGTTGTGGGAAGGAGGAGGCTGGAATCGGCGAACATTTAAACATTTTAATAGTAAAATGAACAAATACACAACGAAAGTATAAGCCAACAGCCCCTCATTGAAGACTGAAGTCCACACACAACATAAAATCAGGCCTGTTCCTCTCTCGATCTGCCGTTTATGCTTCCGCTCCTCTGTGAGAGATACGAGACCGGTCGGTGCGTCTCTTTACTTTCATTATCACTTACTAGAAATTTTGCGTGAAATGAATTTCAAACTCTGGTGGCAGCTAACGTTAGCCTTGTTGACGAAACAATGATTTCTTTGATGTGCGCGCAGTTCCGGATTAGTGGGTGTGGCTTGCGGAGCTGTGCAATGTGGTGCATTGTGGGTGTTGTAGTCTTTCATACAAATGCACCCTTCGGTTATTTTCTGTCTTTTCTCGGTCAAGAGGGCAACAAATTCAAAAATTATTTTACATTTCGACTACATATATGATCCACTTTCAATAAAGATTCATGTTGAAATGGGTGAAATGCTCCTTTAACTTTACTGACAGAACGCTTTATTCGCTGCTGGCCCTTTAAGAGCAGCCGAGACGCGGATCTCACAAGCACAACTCTTTTCGTCCATCATAAGACTGCTCTTATGTTATGAAGATACTCGACAAAACGACATTTTGGCATAATTGTGTGTGTTGTTGTTAGTTCAAGCTCGAAAGAGAACTGTATTCTGGCACGCGGTCTGTACATGCGCATTAACGTTATGGTGTGCGTCTTTCTGTGAGTCACATTCAGGACATTCACAGGCAGCGCGCTCTCTTTTGCTTCTTGTCGTGCAAAATGGTTTAAGGCATTTGCACGAATGAGAGCGGGATCATGTATCACTAGTCAAAGGATGACAAAAAAGAAGAGCTGCTGCGTTAATAGCCCAACTTGTTTATTTCATATAAAATCGCGGCATTTTGCGTTATATAATCGCATAGGTTTGACATCGCGATTACGATTGCGATACGATTAATCGTGCAGCACTATTTGCGGTTCTTTCCCTCCCCCACAGATCACGTGCTATTTAACGGTAAAAAACTGTAATTTCAGAAAACGGTTCAGTACCGTACATTTCTGCTGTAAATTTACAGAAATTTTTTACAGTGTATGTGGGACTTTTAGTGGTGAGCCGACCACTTCTAGTTGTGAGCATGCTCAGATACAAACACTTAATAACTTTATATTGACCAACCCCATCTTGATTAGTGAAATGATACAGAAATCCAGTTCTTCTTCTTGCCGGCTGGATCCTGCACCTACAACCCTTCTGAAACACTGTGCCTCTGCCATTTCTGCACCTATCTCACATCTTGTAAACATGTCTCTTCTCTCTGCCTCTGTTCCAGTCTCACTAAAGACGGCTGCAGTTACTTCTATTCTTAAAAGAACTAATCTGGACCCAACTGACTACACTAACTATCGCCCAATCTCCAATTTACCGTATGTCTCAAAAATCATGGAAAAGGTTGTCGCCACCCAATTACAGTCATATTTATCGCTCAACAATAGTTTCAATTTATTTCAGTCTGGTTTCCACCAAAACCACAGTACTGAAACCGCATTAGCAAGGGTTATCAATGACCTTTTACTCTCTGGTGACTCTGGAAACCTTTCCTTACTTTTACTACTCAACCTCAGCTTTCGATACTGTCTGCCATAAAGTCCTACTCATGCGCCTCTCAGAGACTGGTATCTCAGGAGCCGCGTTATCCTGGTTTTCCTTCTATCTGACAGATAGGAAATACTACATCACTATGCACAATCACAAATCTCCAACTGTCACTCTCAAACAAGGTGTTCCACAGGGATCAGTTCTTGGCCTCTCAACATTTTGCCTCTCGGACAAATTATTCGCCGCCACGGTTTTCAATACCACTGCTACGCCGATGATATCCAAATATATACTGCTTGTCGACCGGATTCTATTCTCCAGACCACATTACTATCATCATGTATTAATGAATTAAAGACCTGGCTCAACTCCAATTTTCTCAGTCTGAATCTGACTAAAACAGAAATATTAATTACTGGCCCTCCATCTCTAACAAAAAATGTAAGTAATATTCCCAGACTTGACCTTGACGCTACATTAATAATTCCATCTGCCACTGTTAAAAACTTGGGCATCATTCTTGACCCTGCACTGACGTTCGACACCTACATTAGTCAACTTTGTAAAGCGTCCTTTTTTCATCTGCGCCGTATTGCAAAACTCCGTTCCTATGTCAGCCCAAAAGATGCTGAAGCACTAGTTCACGCGTTCATCACATCTCGCCTCGACTATTGTAATGTTCTTTTTTCTGGACTACCAGCACTACAATATATTCAAAACTCAGCCGCAAGACTACTAACTTACACTAAAAAAACTGCCCATATCACTCCAATTCTGTTTAACCCTCTGAGCCCGACGGCATCGTCGACGACGCCACACATCACCTCCGACAAATTTTGATATAACTCGATGACACATTTATTGATTTTCTTACCGTTTTTTCCAGCAGAAAGCTAACGAGCTAGCCGTCACGGGGGTGTCTTTGGTGTACAGAAGGTTTTCTATCCAGCCTGGAACTTGTGCATACTTTCGGAGATTTTCAGCAATAAATCCAAACGTTTATATCCAACTTTGATACACTTGAAGTCCATAATTTATAAATATTCCGTCATTTTTGCCGCTAGCTTGATGCTAGCTGCCATTTTGGATACCACGTGATGGTTTTTGACCAATTACAGGCTGATCCGTCGTAAACATTGGTGTGCGTCATTGGGTCATTACGCACAAACCAAGGGAGAGAGAGAGAGAGAGAGAGACGCACGGAGACGCAGGTTTCACAGAGAAACACAGAGAAATGGAGAAATGTAAATCGAGCGCAGGATGATGGATTTTCAGGAGAACAGAGCTTTTAGACAGATGAGGAACTAGATTACCAGGATAGACCCAGCTGAAGTGCCTTTTGTTTATTTACTGTAAAAAAGTATTATAGAAGTATACATGTAGTATAAAAGTATAAAAAGAATAGAATAAATAAAATAATACATAAAATAAATAAAATAGAAATGCAAAGCCTGTGATGTGGCCCTCTTTGTGATTGCTGATAGGAACTGTTTTGAGGCTTGGCACCTGTGAATTTCATGAACGCCTGGACTTCTTTGGGAAAAATGTAAATAGTTTGGGTTCTGTACAAGTTATAATGTTTATTCCTGTGCTCCAGGACTCCAAAGACATGAACAAACTGTTTTCCAGAGGAAATTTGCTTAGCTTTCATTTATTGGTGTGTGATTTCAATAAATATTTGAGTGATTCAATTTCCGATTTATTTTTTCATTTGTCTTTATTGGTGTGTGATTTCAATAAATATTTGAGTGATTCAATTTCCGATTTATTTTTTCATTTGTCTTTATGGTCCCATAACTTATTTTACAAAAGGGTTGATGTTTACAAGCTTTTTTAGTTAATAACACCAGATGGAAAATTTATTGTAAAAATACCCTTAGGTTCTCTGAGGGTTAAGCTGCACTGGCTACCCGTGTCATCCCGTATCACTTACAAAATTCCTCTGCTTACCTTTAAGTCACTCAATGGTCTTGCTCCACCATATCTCTCTGACTTACTTTCTCCTTATATTCCCCCTCGAACTCTCCGATCTTCTGGCTGTGATCTCTTATGTGAGCAGAGATTTCGTCTTTCGTCTATGGGTGGCAGGTCTTTCTCTGTTATAGCCCCTAAGCTATGGAACTCTCTTCCACTGGCTCTCAGGACAACAACCACGTTGTACGAATTTAAATGTAAACTCAAAACACATTTGTTCAACCAGTATTTCAGTCATGAAAATGTTAATTTGACATAACACAGTCACAATGTTAACTTAGGCTCCAATACTTTCAGCATCTTTACTCCAACTGTACACTAGGTTGTCTGTAATTTATGTTTGTTGTCTCTGTTTCTATGTTTGTATTGCAAATGTAAATGCGACTTGCAACTGCAACCGCTCATTGCTTGGACCGGGCAAATGTCCGTTGGCCATTTATGTGTAAACTGCTTGTATTTAATGTCATTGTGAAGCGTCCTTGAGCTTGGGAAAGGCGCTATATAAATTAAACTTATTATTATTATTATTATTATTATTATTAAGAGATATCTTTACAACCTGTAGAGGCCAAGCCCAAACTTTAAGCCCCTGAGGTGCTTTCGCGGGGTTGAGTAATTGACGCACTTTTACCTTGTTTGATTAATGAAAGTCCAAGTCGTATTTGCAGTTAAAACCATGGGTTCGGTTTATTTCCATCATATCGCCACTGTTCTCCAGACGAACTTCATTGCACATGTGTGACTTTGTACTGGCATCGGTGCGTATGTCGTGTGTGCGTATGTATGCGTATGTGGTCAAAAACTGTCTGTGCTTCCGGGTAACATCTAAGGAACCAAAGATTGATTCGTATTTATACTAAGAGCACTAATTGGCTCTTAAACAACCCATTCTCTCCTCCTGACAGGATCCACTGTCAACACATTTTCTTCACTGTCTGTTGCAATGTTGCATTTCGTCCTATGTAGGCTATGCTAACTCATAACTTAAGACAAACATAACGCATTCAACCAGCTAATTGCTAATGCTTGCTAAACTTACCCGTCGTTTTGTTTGCGTCCTGTGCTCTGCTCTTCTATCTTCTTCCATCATGTTACTTAAGATCATATTACGCTGGAGCCTTCGCCTTCTGTGTTTCTTTGTACAAAACTCAAGCATAGTCTTTAAACGCCGCCATTCGTACTCCGTTATTAAGGTCCCGGCAAGGCAGAACAGGAACATTCCCATAGCCTCCTCCATGCTGGTTTGTTGTTGTTGTATGTGGCCACGCTACGTCTAGTGATGACGCCATAAAGACCGTCGGCGTGCTTGCGTCACTCCCTTACCCCTCCTACCAGTCCCTATGGCCACTCGGCCAGTGCGAAGGCAAACAGCAAAACCGAGTTTGGGGGAGAGTAGTTCTTAAAACTGTTTAGACGTGGACAGTGCCTATAACTTAAGTTCCTGTAACTACTTGGTCGGAAAGCGGCTAATGACATCATTACGGTAAAAAGACTTTGCACAAAGCTCTTTTTGAAGCTGTCAAATGGTGTCGCTATTGGACAATTAATTGTGATTATTGCTGCTCTGAGGTTTCTTATAGGCTACTGTTGAATTTTATCGTTTTTTTGTAGAAGCATTACTCTTGCCTCGGAGAAAACAACACAGGAATAGCGACGATTATACATACAAATTACTACTTATAGGGCTTGAATTTCAACCTGTGGGCAGTTTTTCTACATCCTTTTGCAAAAAGTGTTTTTGGTCTATATAGATAATTTTGCCCTTCATGACGACTGTGAGGCGATTAAATTTTCCGTTTAAATTATATTAAGCCTTAAAGTTCTGCATAATTAAGGGCGTGGCCATTTGAGTGACAGGTAGATTGCTGCTGATGTCACTGATAACCGTTTGTCTGCTGTGTGTTAGCGTCACGTCACCTCAGCTAATTCCAGCCGCTGAACTTGCCATCTCTGCCGTCTTTGTGCTTTTTTTCAGGATTATTTCATACAATTTAATACACCCATTACTTCGCCCACGCCATTGTATTCTGTCGTGGTCGAATTTCGAGAGAACAACCAGCGCTGTATTTCAGTTGTTTTCCTCTGTGAACATGCACTCATGGATATCTGACAATTTCGTTGCTTTTTGGAGTTTAGATTTAAAAACGTCTAGACTACACTCGTTCTGCGGTAGCGTTGCTCTCACAAAACAGATAGATTATATGCTTATTTAACTTTTTAGTGTTAAATAAAAAGTACCATCAGATGAAATCCTGCAGGTGTCAGTGCTTTCTGATCTGTCACTCACGATACACAATCTCACTTTTAGTTATGTCTTTATAGTATTTCGAAGGGCTAAAACATGAACTTTAACTATTGGCTTTACTTCTTCAAGTCAGCTGTCACTTTAGCGCGAGGCCAGTAGCATATAGCATTAGCTCCTTAGCCTGAGGTAACTCGATCACGTTGAGCTAGGTGGGCATGCTCTCAGCTCTGCCCATGCCCTGCCTCTTGGCCCATTATCCGGGAGTGATGCGCGGTCAAGATGGTGACCGCCGGCTCCGCCCACTTTAGGCTTCAAAAATGCTCTTCAGAAACACTACGGGTGACGTCACTGACACTACGTCCATCTTTTTTTACAGTCTTTATTTTTTGTTGCTGGTGTTTATTTTATGAATAAAATAAATATCAAAATGAATATTTTTATGGAATAACTGTTTTATAAAAATGCATTTTATAAAAAATCATGGCTTCAGGGGGCTTATTGCTTTATTATAATCAAGTCAGTCAAGTCACCTTTATTTATATAGCGCTTTTTACAATTCAAATTGTTTCAATGCAGCTTTACAGAGATAACAGGAAATAATGAGAACATGATTGCAATAGAATGTTGTAAATTCTCTGTGCTTTAGGTTTTCAGTGCTGTTACAGGAAGAGCGCATTCACGGGTTAAAAATCAGACTAACATGGTCAAGTTAATGTGCGCATTCGTGTCCTTTTGTGCAGATATAAGTTGCAAGATTACTTTTATTGTGTCTATATCACAATTATAAGACACGTTTGGTTGAGTTTAACATCCAGCTAGTAAAACACTGCCAGGGATTCTGCACACTTTTTAAAGTCAAATTTGAGGCTTTTAAAACCTGAAGAAATCAAAATTAATACCGTACAAATAGCAGTGCGCAATATTGACAAAAATATGTCTTGATATTTTCAAAGTTTTGTTGATAATAATTAGATATATTTTTTTTATATTACGTATCAGTTTTTGATTGTATTGAAAATGAAAAGTAATTTAGTATTAATACTACTGTAATATTGTTGTAGTGATCATATTTTCTTGACGATTGTTTTGTACACTGTAACTTACATAAAGGATTTAAAAAACATTAATCACAATTCAATATTTCATGTCCCTGAAATTATTAATAACAAGTTTACTATGAATGAATGCAATACTTTATCCCTTAAATGTCACCCTTAATTGTTTGAACATGTTATTTCATCTTTGATCAAAGCCACTTGCTGTAAAACATTTCTTCGCGGAAGCTTTGCGTTAATTACAAGTGAGAATAAAATATTTCATCTCTAATCAATATGTTTTGTCCAATTATTTGCCCAAGTTAGTTTTGGTATTGAGGTAAAAGTTAACTTGCCTTGCATTCACTATAACAGTGGGTGGTTGTCACGAACATGACTTGGCAGATTTCCCCTCTTGCAGTGACTTTCCTCACTGCAAGACAGGGAGCCCAGCCCATCCTCCATAATCTGCCCGAAGGACTCTTGTAATATCCCAAATACGACCACACCTCAGATGTTGTCCTCTTGGATGGCTGGAAAATCTCCCGAGTGCTGTCACTGCCTTCCGCCATGTCTTCTCGTGCAAAAAACAACTTGCATGCGCTCCTGCTTCACACTGATTCTGGCTGGACAGGATTTACTGCGAGGTTTCAAAATCCCCATAAGCAAACATGGTTTTAATGATAATTACATTTTAAACGATAATACTAACCGTCAGGACATTTTATCGTGGTTTATCGTGACACTGGTAAACGTACCATCCCTAGTAGGCTATATATCTGATTAATCTAATATAGGATGTGTTAGGTTGAGTTTATTAATCACTGCAGTGTGCTGTTTATGTCCGATATTATTATTTGAGACGGTCAATTTCTTTTTCAAAAACATTGATGCATCGTAATCTAGCAGTGTTTTTTTTTCTAGTCATATGTTTTCATGCCATATTTTTCAACATTAATTTTCGTAACAGTCTTAAAATATTTTATACGTTAAAACATTTCAAATTGATGTTAGCCAACTTTAATTAGTACAATAGTAATTTCTCACTAGAAATGACATCATAAGTGGAAAACGTTGATCAAAAACATACATTTACACACAAACTGACGACCAGCCGCAACTTTCAGACGCCATCTTTAATTTTCTCAAAGGTCACAGGAAAGCACAGGATTGTGGGATATCAAAGTCATGGAAGGATAGATCTATGCTGATCAGAAGGGATCGCAGGAGACAGGGAGTGAAGCTAACACTGGATCAGATGAAGGGATCTCAGGAGACAGGGAGTGAAGCTAACACTGGATCAGATGAAGGGATCTCAGGAGACAGGGAGTGAAGCTAACACTGGATCAGATGAAGGGATCGCAGGAGACGGGGAGTGAAGCGAACACTGGATCAGATGAAGGGATTGCAGGAGACAGGGAGTGGAGCTAACACTGGATCAGATGAAGGGATCTCAGGAGACACGGAGTGGAGTTAACACTAGATCAGATGAAGGGATCTCAGGAGACAGGGAGTGGAACTAACACTGGATCAGATGAAGGGATCTCAGGAGACAGGGAGTGGAGCTAACACTGGATCAGATGAAGGGATCGCAGGAGACGGGGAGTGAAGCTAACACTGGATCAGATGAAGGGATTGCAGGAGACAGGGAGTGAAGCTAACACTGGATCAGATGAAGGGATCTCAGGAGACACGGAGTGGAGTTAACACTAGATCAGATGAAGGGATCGCAGGAGACAGGGAGTGAAGCTAACACTGGATCAGATGAAGGGATCTCAGGAGACACGGAGTGAAGCTAACACTGGATCAGATGAAGGGATCTCAGGAGACAGGGAGTGAGCTAACACTGGATCAGATGAAGGGATCTCAGGAGACAGGGAGTGAAGCTAACACTGGATCAGATGAAGGGATCTCAGGAGACACGGAGTGAAGCTAACACTGGATCAGATGAAGGATCTCAGGAGACAGGAGTGAGCTAACACTGGATCGATGAAGGGATCGCAGGAGACACGTAGTGGAGATAACACTGGATCAGATGAAGGGATCTCAGGAGACAGGGAGTGAAGCTAACACTGGATCAGATGAAGGGATCTCAGGAGACACGGAGTGAAGCTAACACTGGATCAGATGAAGGGATCTCAGGAGACAGGGAGTGGAGCTAACACTGGATCAGATGAAGGGATCTCAGGAGACAGGGAGTGAAGCTAACACTGGATCAGATGAAGGGATCTCAGGAGACACGGAGTGAAGCTAACACTGGATCAGATGAAGGGATCGCAGGAGACACAGAGTGGAGCTAACACTGGATCAGATGAAGGGATCTCAGGAGACAAGGAGTGAAGCTAACACTGGATCAGATGAAGGGATCTCAGGAGACACAGAGTGGAGCTAACACTGGATCAGATGAAGGGATCTCAGGAGACAGGGAGTTGAGCTAACACTGGATCAGATGAAGGGATCTCAGGAGACAAGGAGTGAAGCTAACACTGGATCAGATGAAGGGATCTCAGGAGACACAGAGTGGAGCTAACACTGGATCAGATGAAGGGATCTCAGGAGACAGGGAGTGGAGCTAACACTGGATCAGATGAAGGGATCTCAGGAGACAGGGAGTGAAGCTAACACTGGATCAGATGAAGGGATTGCAGGAGACATGGAGTAGAGCTAAAACTGGATCAGATGATGGGATCTCAGGAGACAAGGAGTGAAGCTAACACTGGATCAGATGAAGGGATCTCAGGAGACAAGGAGTGAAGCTAACACTGGATCAGATGAAGGGATCTCAGGAGACACAGAGTGGAGCTAACACTGGATCAGATGAAGGGATCTCAGGAGACAGGGAGTGAAGCTAACACTGGATCAGATGAAGGGATCTCAGGAGACATGGAGTGGAGCTAACACTGGATCAGATGAAGGGATCGCAGGAGACAGGGAGTGGAGCTAACACTGGACCAGATGAAGGAATCTCAGGAGACTGGGAGTGAAGCTAAAACTGGATCAGATGAAGGGATCTCAGCAGACAGGGAGTGAAGCTAACACTGGATCAGATGAAGGGATCTCAGGAGACATGGAGTGGAGCTAACACTGGATCAGATGAAGGGATCGCAGGAGACAGGGAGTGGAGCTAACACTGGACCAGATGAAGGAATCTCAGGAGACTGGGAGTGAAGCTAAACTGGATCAGATGAAGGATCTCAGCAGACAGGGAGTGAAGCTAAACACTGGATCAGATGAAGGGATCTCAGGAGACAGGGAGTGAAGCTAACACTGGATCAGATGAAAGGGATCATCAGGAGACTCGGGAGTGGAGCTAACACTGGATCAGATGAAGGGATCTCAGGAGACCGGAGTGGAAGCTAACACTGGATCAGATGAAGGGATCTCAGGAGACAGGGAGTGAAGCTAAACACTGGATCAGATGAAGGGATCTCAGGAGACAGGGAGTGAAGCTAACACTGGATCAGATGAAGGATCTCAGGAGACGGTAGTGAAGCTAACACTGGATCAGATGAAGGGATCTCAGGAGACAGGGAGTGGAGCTAACACTAGATCAATGAAGGATTCAGAGACATGGAATGGAGTAACACAATCAGATAAGGACTCAGGAGACAGGGAGTGGAGCTAACACTGGATCAGATGAAGGGATCTCAGGAGACAGGGAGTGAAGCTAACACTGGATCAGATGAAGGGATCTCAGGAGACAGGGAGTGAAGCTAACACTGGATCAGATGAAGGGATCTCAGGAGACGGAGTGAAGCTAACACTGGATCAGATGAAGGGATCTCAGGAGACAGGGAGTGGAGCTAACACTAGATCAGATGAAGGATCTCAGGAGACAGGAATGGAGTTAACACTAGATCAGATAAAGGACCTCAGGAGACAGGGAGTGGAGCTAACACTGGATCAATGGAGGATCTCAGAGACAGGGAGTGGAGTTAACATTAGATCAGATGAAAGGATCTCAGGAGACAGGGAGTGGAGCTAACACTGGATCAGATGAAAGGGATCTCAGGAGACACGGAGTGAAGCTAACACTGGATCAAATGAAGGGATCTCAGGAGACATGGAGTGGAGTTAACACTGGATTTGGATGTTCCTTGATGCCTTGAAATTCATTTATCAATTTTCATACGCAGACACAAGTTGAGCAGCCTGAGAGATCAATCAAACACATTATTATCGTGTGTGTGTGTTTCTGGGGGAGGCTTACTGAATCAATCATTAACTTGCTTATTTTTTACTCATTAGTCTGATTATTGAATTACTTCATTTTATATATGAGAATGTATTTATTTTTTGCTTGTAAATTTGGCGTGTTTATTAATAAATCAGCTTATTTCCTGGTGGTGAGGTAAAACAGTCTAATCATCAGTGTATCTGACAAAAAATACATTACATTAATGACATATTAAATCAATCTTGTTAAACAATTGTTGGGTTTTATGTCTGTTTGAAGCTGCTTTGGATTTTCATAGTGATTTGTGCTGTGTTTGAATCTAAAGACTGTTATTAGGCCTTTATAATTTTAGTGATATTATTATTATTAATTTGTAATTGTATTGTTATTGTGTTATTATCATGAAATGTTTTGTTAGTATGCTATGCTGACGAACGATGCTGTTTTCTCCTCTGCTCAAACAACAACCGTATGAGAATAATAAACAGCACTCTTGGTGATCAGTGTATATGACCTTGAATTTCAACTTTGATGTGGGATGATGTCGTTTTTAAAAATTTACATTGAGTCTCAATCCTCAAACGCACTGTGTTGTAAGGGTGATTATGTGGTGATGTCGTTATGAAATTAGGAAAGTCAAATGAATAGGTCCTAATATTAATTTAATAATAATAATAATAATACTAGCATAATAATGATAATTTAATATATGAATGCTCCATTTTAAATCAATACTTTGACTACAGAGAAGGAAAATACCTGTGTACAGTATCAGTCCTGGGGCTTCAGAAACACACTACATTTCACCTCATCTGAACACTCTCCGTTCAATATCACACGATAACACAAACTAAATGTTCCACTGATGACACTTAAACAAATGCTGTTTTTTAAAACATTGTCAAAAATATGAGGATGTTTATGTTGGGAAGCCTTGCTGAAACATGAGTGTCTCGAGGTCTGCAGGAGATGAACTTGAGATCGTGTGGCTCTAGATGTGCACTGGACCACTGCCCATCACTGACCACTCCAGATATCAGTCAAACATCACTACTGAACAATACAAATACAGCCAATGAGCAACTGCCAAATAATCCAGAAAATGAGTACAGCTAGTCATTGTGATGTCCTGCTAACTGTGATAAGCTGTAGATCTACTACTATACAGCAGAAAGACACACGGCTGTTTTATCCATCAGTGTGGAGATGTGTGTTCACGAGGAAGAAGCGCAGTGAATGCCCAGGTCTTTAGTAATACCTCAGTAAGCAGCCCTCGGGCCTCAGAGGATCTGCTATAAATAAGAGCACATATGTCTGTGACGTGAGTTAATCTCCCTCTGAGCCCCTGGATCTGTTTCTCACAGCTCAGCGCTCGCTCTCTCCTACTGTTCCTCAGCTGACGCTGCTCTCGTTCTCCATTAGTTCTCATAGCCGTCTCTGTCCTGTATGACAGCAGACTCTGATCTGACAGCACGATCAGTCATTAGTCTGACTGATGTCATCAGGAGTGAGCTGGTCTGACTGATGTCATCAGGGGTGAGCTGGTCTGACTGGTGTCATCAGGAGTGAGCTGGTCTGACTGGTGTCATCAGGGGTGAGCTGGTCTGACTGATGTCATCAGGGTGAGCTGGTCTGACTGGTGTCATCAGGAGTGAGCTGGTCTGACTGGTGTCATCAGGGTGAGCTGGTCTGACTGATGTCATCAGGGTGAGCTGGTCTGACTGGTGTCATCAGGAGTGAGCTGGTCTGACTGGTGTCATCAGGGTGAGCTGGTCTGACTGATGTCATCAGGGGTGAGCTGGTCTGACTGATGTCATCAGGGCTGAGCTGTCTGACTGATGCATCAGGGGTGAGCTGGTCTGACTGGTGTCATCAGGAGTGAGCTGGTCTGACTGTGTCATCAGGGTGAGCTGGTCTGACTGATGTCATCAGGGGTGAGCTGGTCTGACTGATGTCATCAGGGCTGAGCTGGTCTGACTGGTGTTATGTCTCATCGGGGTGGGCTGGTCTGACTGATGTCATCAGGAGTGAGCTGGCCTGACTGGTGTCATCAGGGGTGAGCTGGTCTGACTGATGTCATCAGGGGTGAGCTGGTCTGACTGGTGTCATGTGTCATCGGGGTGAGCTGGTCTGACTGGTGTCATCAGGAGTGAGCTGGTCTGACTGGTGTCATCAGGGGTGAGCTGGTCTGACTGATGTCATCAGGGCTAAGCTGGTCTGACTGTGTCATCAGGTGAGCTGGTCTGATGGTCATCAGGGGTGAGCTGGTCTGACTGGTTCATCAGGGTGAGCTGGTCTGACTGATGTCATCAGGAGTGAGCTGGTCTGACTGATGTCATCAGGGGTGAGCTGGTCTGACTGATGTCATCAGGAGTGAGCTGGTCTGGTCTGACTGATGTCATCAGGGGTGAGCTGGTGTACTGGTCTGACTGATGTCATCAGGAGTGAGCTGGTCTGACTGATGTCATCAGGGGTGAGCTGGTCTGACTGATGTCATCAGGAGTGAGCTGGTCTGACTGATGTCATCAGGAGTGAGCTGGTCTGACTGATGTCATCAGGAGTGAGCTGGTCTGACTGATGTCATCAGGGTGAGCTGGTCTGACTGATGTCATCAGGGGTGAGCTGGTCTGACTGATGTCATCAGGAGTGAGCTGGTCTGACTGTGTCATCAGGGTGAGCTGGTCTGACTGATGTCATCAGGAGGTGAGCTGGTCTGACTGGTGTCATCAGGGTGAGCTGGTCTGACTGGTGTCATCAGGGTGAGCTGGTCTGACTGGTGTCATCAGGGGTGAGCTGGTCTGACTGGTGTCATCAGGGTGAGCTGGTCTGACTGTGTCATCAGGGGTGAGTGTCTACTGGTGTCATCAGGGTACTGGTCTGACTGTGTCATCAGGAGTGAGCTGGTCTGACTGGTGTCATCAGCGGTGAGCTGGTCTGACTGTGTCATCAGGGGTGAGCTGGTCTGACTGGTGTCATCAGGGGTGAGCT
Source organism: Chrosomus eos (assembly GCA_036326025.1). Classification (NCBI taxonomy): domain Eukaryota; kingdom Metazoa; phylum Chordata; class Actinopteri; order Cypriniformes; family Leuciscidae; genus Chrosomus; species Chrosomus eos. The sequence goes on from CM070829.1 coordinate 153,305, forward strand.
GTCTGACTGGTGTCATCAGGGTGAGCTGGTCTGACTCTGATGTCATTTCTGATGTGATCAGATCAGAGAGGCAGTGTTGTGATCAGGGTGAAATGTGTGCGTAGTTCATAGATAGGTGTGTGATCATCAGCCAATCACAGTGCAAGCTCCACCTCCTCTCACCTGACCCTGCTGCTTGTTCAGTCCCTCATGGAAGTAAACAGATTCTGCCTTAATACTTTGCATTAAATCAATAATGTGTAATGTTGTGATTTTATCTGGAGATTGTTTATAGTTCATGGATCTCATGGAAACTCTTGTTTTGAAGGATTTTTTGAAATCCCTGTGGCGATATTGAATGAGAAAAATGCTTTTGAATCACAGACCGTTGAGCGTTAGTCCTCTAATGAAGAAATGACTCGTTTTGAATATGTGCAGTGGGTCAGTGCTTCCCTTTTAGCAGCCCATAAAACATTCACACAGTTTATTAGTTGCAAAATTAAGAGCTAGCTTTATTCTGCAAATGGTAGAGCGAAGAATATTACTTTCTGGACTTGTAAAAAGACTATGGTCGTCATTTTCAGTGCGATAAGACCTATATATTCCAGCTGTTTAAAAAAACCTATACACATATTGAAAAGTGGATATTTGTAGCAATATCGGCATTATATTTTCTAAGACCCACATTGTAGGTTCATGAGCTTGAGCAGAAGGCTTGTAATGTAAAATCAATCTTTCTCACGTTACATTTCTGAAGGCAGACAGTACAGTCATATCCCATAATATTTAGCACAGCATAATTTATTAACACTGAAACATTATTTGTCTGGCAGAATGTTTAAAAATGTAGAAAAGTTTACTTTTATCACTAGGAAAGGCAGAGTTTCAGAGAATGACCCGTAGCATCTCAACATCTACATATTTCAGGTTACGGTGACTTGCTTGGTCACAGCTGATGTGATTGTCTCTATATTTAGACGTCTAGTGTGGTGACAGATAGGTTAAGTGCTGCAGATGTATTGATTCACCTCCCGCGAGCAGAAGTAGACCTTCGTCAGCTTTAACAATCAAGGGTAAATAGGGTTGAGGGACTCAGCTAATTATGGACTGGGCACCACTTCAGAGAGCTTTACCAGAACAATGGCCTCAAGTTGATCCATTTATATTTAATTAACTTAAAAATAGACTAGCGCTCAGAGTCTTTATTCCAACAACTGCACAGGAATCAGCAATGACAGCCTTCTTGTTCCCGGGAATGAGCACTACTGTACATTTTAAATTCATTAATCTTGTGCACTTTGTGTTTAAAATTAAGAGCTCCAACCCATATTCAGTGTGCAAAATGAACAATGTCAGTGTATTGATTAATTTGCTCCGTATGAATATTGTTAATGTTACAGGGCTTGAGTTTCGGAGAGGGATTATTGAGAATAATTTGACTAATTCCCGCAGATTTTGTGCTTACACTCAAAGTGTGGCACATAAAGACAATATTGGCGATATTAAACAGTATAATGTCAAGTCAAGTCAAGTCATCCTCATTTATATAGCGCCTTTAACAATGTAGATTTTTTCAAAGCAGCTTTACAGAGATAAACAAAATTTAAGGTAACAAAGAATGGTTTGGTTTTATAGCGGTTCTTGAATATGTTGTTTCCAGCTAAAGTTAGTTTTGATTGATTCACTTCCGTCGAAATGATCATTTGTTATTAAATTAGGGGCCGCTAAGACGACGCCGTTCTCTCTAAAGAGACTTTAAACGCGAACCTGTGATAAACGCTGATGGCGTTCACATGCGCGTTAAGAATTGATTCTATAGTTATGTGCGTTTGAATATATGAATATGTGACCCGTCACAGAAACCAGGGACACGGGTCGGCAGCACAACTTTCGAGCAAAATGAGAAAGAAGAGTTTTTTTTCAAAATTGATGAATTTCATTTTTTTGCAGAATCTGTTAGTTGAAATCTATGCAGCCTAACATTTAATTATAGAAGTCAATAATGTATTATGTGAATGCTAGGTCAAAGAGAGTGTGTTTTTAGTCTAGCTTTAAACTGACAGACTGTATCTGCTTCCCGGACAATGGTAGGAAGATTGTTCCAGAGTTTTGGTGCTAAATAGGAAAAGAATCTACCGCCAGCAGTCGATTTAGATATTCTAGGTATTATCAACTGGCCAGAATTTTGAGATCGCAGTAGACGTGCAGGACTATAATGCGTTAAGAGCTCGCTCAAGTACTGGGGAGCTAAACCATTTAGTGCTTTGTAAGTAATCAGCAATATCAGGGCGGGCTCAACATAAAAAAAAATCCCCACTGGCCCCCGGGGCCAGTAGATCAGAGTTTTGCTGGCCCCTTCTATATTTTGACTGGCCCTGAAAGAAATATAAGGAAAAGCACTTTTCCATTAAACTGCTCCTACTGTATTGTATACATTAGGATTAATCAAAACAGCAAGGGGAGTTCAGGAATTAAGAGAGAGCCCCTGGAGACATGCAAAAATATATATATTTTTAAAATGCAGTAAATTATTTGTCAATAACATGCTCTCTCCTCATCTCCATCACTCTCTCTTTTTTTCTCAGTCTCCTCATCTTACTTATTAAAGCTAATAATAAGTAAGATGATTTATTACTTTTTATAATAAATCATTACTTTATAAAGATTTAATAATTACTTATTCTAGTATTAGCCTCGTAGTTCTTTGATATTTTAACACTCTTCGCGCCACTGTGTATGACGTTTGCTGTTTGTTTTGCTGATGGCCAGTAACTGGCCCGCGCGGGCAAGTGACTGGCCAATCAACTAGCCCGACATACTCTTTTACTGGCCCCGGGCCATCGGGCCATTGCTTATGTCGAGCCCTGAGCAATATTTTAAAATTTATACGATGTTTAATAGGCAGCCAATGCAGTGTTGACAGAACCGGGCTAATATGGTCATACTTCCTGGTTCTGGTAAGAACTCTAGCTGCTGCGTTTTGAACTAGCTGTAGTTTGTTTATTAAGCGTGCAGGGCTAATAATCTAGCCTTGAGGTCATGAACGCATGATTTAATTGTTCAGCATTTGTCCGTGAGAGCATATGACGTAATTTAGATATATTTTTAAGATGGAAAAATGCTGTTTTACAGATACTAGACACGTGACTTTCAAATGAAAGATTGGTATCAAAGAGCACACCCAGGTTCCTGACTGACGACGAAGACTTAACAGAGCAGCCATCAAGTGTTAGACAGTATTCTAGGTTATTAGGTGAGAAAGTTTTTTGTCCAATAATTAGAATCTCTGTTTTTTCAGAATTTATGAGTAGGAAATTACTAGTCATCCAATTTTTTAAATCAGCTATGCATTCCGTTAATTTTGTGAATTGGTAAGTTTCGTTAGGTTTTGAAGAAATATACAGCTGAGTATCATCAGCATAACAGTGAAAGCTAATTCCATATTTCCTAATTATATCTCCTAATGGTAGCATGTACAGAGTGAACAGCAGCGGTCCTAGTACTGAGCCTTGTGGTACGCCATACTGAACTTGTGATCGATAAGACATCTCTTCATTTACTGCAACAAACTGATATCGGTCAGATAAGTATGATTTAAACCATGCTAGTGCAATTCCACTAATGCCAACATAGTTTTCTAGTCTATTTAAAAGTATGTTGTGGTCGATAGTATCAAATGCAGCACTAAGATCGAGTAACACTAAGAGAGAGATACAACCACGATCGGATGATAGGAGCAAATCATTTGTGACTTTAATGAGAGCAGTCTCAGTACTATGGTACGGTCTAAATCCGGACTGAAAATCCTCGCAGATATTATTTCTTTCTAAAAAGGAACACAGTTGTGAGGATACTGCTTTTTCTAATATCTTTGACAGAAAAGGTAGATTCGAGATCGGCCTGTAATTGACTAATTCTGTAGGATCAAGTTGCGTTTTTTTAACAAGCGGTTTAATCATAGCCAGCTTAAAGGTTTTTGGTACGTATCTGTCACGATTCTATGTGTTTAGTTATCCTTTGTGATCTTGTTTTCCCCTGTCTTGTGTGATTTTTGGTTTAGTCCTGTTAGTTTTCCCGCTCCTCGTTTGTGTCCAATTTTCTGCACCTGTTTTCAGTTAATTATCTTGTTTGGTTCAGTTCATTTAAGCCCTGTGTTTTCCCTCAGTGTTTGTCGATCGTCGTCAATGTATGGTTGTATGTTAACCCTGAATTCCTGGAGAATTCAGGAATTCGTGTCCGAATCCGTGTCCTCGTCTTCAGCTACCTGCAGCAACCCTGACAGTATCCTAATGACAAAGATGAATTAATGATATTTAGAGGAGGATCTATGACCTCTGGAAGCATCTCTTTCAATAGTTTAGTCGGTATAGGGTCTAACATACATTTGTTGATTTAGATGATTTAACGAGTTTGCAAAATTCTTCCTCTACTATGGCAACAAATGAATCAAGTTTTTCATCATGAAGACTACACTGCACTCCCTGATGTGATACTGTAGTAGCCTAGACGTTTGCATAGTTATAATTTTGTCCCTGATATTATCGATCTTATAAGTGAAGAAGTTCATAAAGTCATTACTGCTGTGTTTCTTGGAAACATCTGAGCTTGAAGCTTTCTTTTTCATTAGTTTAGCCACTGTTTCAAATAAATACCTAGGATTATGTTTAGTTTCTTCTAATAGGTTTGAAAAATAAGCAGATCTAGCAGCTTAAAAGCCTCTCTGTAAGCAATCGAGCTCTCCTTCCACGCAATCCGAAATACCTCTAGTTTTGTTTTCTTCCAGTTGCGCTCCATTTTTCTGGCTGCTCTCTTAAGGGCACGGGTGTGCTCGCTGTACCACGGTATTGGACTATTTTCTTTAATCTTCTTTAAGCGCAGCGGAGCAACTGTGTCTAAAGTGCTGGAAAAGAGAGAGTTAAACGTTTCTGTTGCAATATCAAGTTCTTCTAAGCTATCCGGGATGCTGAGATGATGAAACTGATTAGGAAGATTATTAATAAAGCAATCTTTAGTGGCAGACGTGATAGGTCTAACATATTTATAACACGGAGTCGGCTTTGCAGCCTTGGCTAAATGTAATTTACACGAGACTAGATCATGATCTGAGATGTCGTCGCTCTGCTGCAGAATATCAACGGCATCAACATCTATTCCATGTGATAATATTAGATCTAGAGTATGATTACGACAATGAGTAGGTCCTGACACGTGTTGTCTAACTCCAATAGAGTTTACAATGTCTTTAAATGCCAATCCCAATGCATCTTTTTCATTATGTAGTATATTAAAATCACCAACAATTGGTACTTTATTTGCAGTCAATATTAATTCTGATAGAAAGTCAGCAAATTCTTTGATAAAGTCTTTATGGTGCCCTGGTGGCCTGTATACAGTAGCCAGCAGAATTCTCAAACGTGATTTATCGTTAACTCTATATATATTTACATTAAGCACCAACACTTCAAAAGAAGTATATTTAAAACAAGATTTCTTATTGGTTTTGAAAATATAAATTACAGCAACACCTCCCCCTTTGCCTTTCGGACGAGGCTCATGTTTATAACAGTAATCTTGCGGGGTGGACTCATTTAAAGTAATGTAATCGTTTGGTTTTAGCCAGGTTTCTGTCAAACACAGCACATCTAGGTTATAATCTGAAATCATATCATTAACTATGAGCGCTTTTGAAGTAAGGGATCGAATATTCAGCAACCCAAGCTTTATCGTTTGCTCATCTGTATTATATTTGTTTTTTATTTGTTGAACATCAATTAAATTTTTAACCTTAGAAAGGTTTGGACGTTTTTTGGATTTCCAAATTTGGGGAACAGACACAGTCTCTATATGATGATATCTAGGTGAAAGAGTCTCTATGTGATGGGATTTATCTGACCTTGGTGATGCGAGGCCGCTAGCAGACGGTCGGTTTAGCCAGTTTGTCTGCTTCCTGACCTGAGCCCCAGATTGTCATGATTGTAATGGGTCTTTATTTATTTATCTACATATATCGATGTCAAAACTGTAGCCAGTGAAAATGCTGAATGGCTAGTAACTTTGGAAAACCCCTAGCCACTGTGGCTGGGGAGCAAATAAGTTTGTGTTTAGTTAGTGTGACTAAACGTTGTTTTAGGGGAATACTGGTTACGTTTGATCCACTTGACGTGGCAGCACATGGGTAGTTGACGTGACGTGGCTTTTTCACCGTCACAGAAGATAAATAATAATTTATTTCACATTTTCATCATTTAGAATACTGCAAATGGTTAAACATTTTCCTGTTTTACATGAATTTGTTATTTAAATACCAGTTATTTTTTATTTTTTTTACAACTTTCAGCCAAATCTCAAAATTGTCCTATGGTGTGACGGGGGACAACATTATTTCATAAATATTAACTTATATAAATAAAGAAAATAATGTTTAAACATCTTAATGGACACTCCTGGCATATTTGTGCAAGTGTTTATTTCACTAAGTGGCCATCACTTTTCCTATACATACATTTCTAAAAGTATGGGAATTTCATAAAGTTTGTCTCAGAAAAAAATGTCCTTTTGTGTTATGCAATAACCTGATAGTATGTTGGGCAATATCATGGACAACTAAATTTAGTTGAAAGACCCCATTCAAGGTCATGTTACTGAAGACCCCTATGAAGCCCATGAGCAGTGCACATAGTAAATATTTCTCTTAGAATTGTTCAAATATTAACTATGTTTTCAGACCACTGCAGTTGTTAATTTTTTTTGTCCTTTGGTGTGACACCCCTAAATTAAATTTTTTAATTCAAATTTGTATTTTTAACAGCAGGACTATGTAATATTATGCAAATGTATCATGCCAATTGCTAATGACAGTTAAGCTAGCATTAGCATGGTTATTAACATGCCACAAAGGCTCAAATGTCCTTTGGTGTGACAGGAAATGTCCTTTGGTGTGACACTTTGGCCTGTCACTCCATAGGACACAGATGTCACACAATAGGACAAGACCTCCTTAAGAAGCTATTAAAACAAATAGATAAAGTTTGTTAACATACTTTTCATTCATTTTTACCAGTTTTGATGATTTTAAATTCAATAATGACTTACATTTTAATGTTTATTGCCATTTTTGGACATTACATAAAATGTTCTGAAGTGTTACTAAAACAACTATAATGATAATATATAATGTAACAACTATAAACAAATATAAAGTACATAAATACAGTGCTACTGCTTTATAATGCTACTTAACTTGTTTTAGAACAGAAAGAACTGAGGGAGAGATGAGTGCAAGAGAGAGGCCCAGACAGTATAGGGAGCGAATTAAAAAGCATCCACAGAGGAAGGAGGCGATCCTAAGAGAACGACGGAGAAAGTAAATCAAACTGAAATGTTGCCATATACATCATATACATCTTAAAATAATTCAGGGATCTTGATGAGTGACTAAACGACTACTTATTGTTCAGTATCAGAATAGACCTGTGTGAGGTTCAGGTTCAACAATAGTTACATAAGCTTGTTATTACAGAATAATAATCTATATTGTGTTTTATAAGAAATTGACAACATTTGTAGGGAAAACACAGTAGGTCATGAGTTCATAATTCAGTATATATTACATTAATTTCTCTGTTGATCCATTCGTCTGTATTCTATCATTATTTCAAACCGATATCATGAAAAGAAGGCTCTCGGGAATAGGATACATTCGACATTAAAGCACTAGGAAGGAAGAGACAAACTAAACTTATGCAAGGTTTTTAGGGATTTTAGTTTCATGCCAAAAGCCAAGTTTCCATCCACTTTACAATGGAATTATCTGAAGTTCGGTAAAAAACCTCATGTGAATAAAGCTGGTGAAAGTGTGTTTCCATCCAACGGCTTTAAAGCGAATAAAAACCTGTGCGTAATGACGACACATGCTGTTTTGCGATCGAATTGGTATATCGAATTGATTTGAGACATTTTAAGGCGTTTCCATTCATTTTCTCACAACATTCAAGACAACATTTGCGAACAAAGTTTTGCTAGACAAAATCGATCGCGCCATAATAATGTTTCCATCAGCGTTTATCGCATAAGCCGTATATCCATCAAGATAAAATCCCATGAGACCGAACGCATTTCATTTGAATCGATAATATTCATGAACATCAATCGAATTTTACTGTTTCCATAAGGCATTTTTCATCCGATTATCACTTAATGCGGATAAAAACGTGTGGATGGTGGCTAGTGTTTCCTTATTGATGGATCTATAAGTGTCAAAGTTACTTTTGGTGTGATATGTTTTGCAGTTTATATTGCTGGAAAATAAAAACAAATGTCCTCCTTTATAATTGTTAAAATAAACACTATATATTTTGACTCTTTTTATTCAATGACTATCTTTGTCCTTTGGTGTGACGTTTTGTCCTATGGTGTGACAAACATAAAACAACAGAAAAATATACTTATTTTAAAATATCTTTTTAAAAAAGAGTCAAGTTTGACATTAGGGGAGTTTCAATAATATCTCCTCTTAAATGGGTAAAATTTCAAACAGTTTTGTAAGGTTGGCGAAAAAGTTTCATTGACATTAGTAGGGAAAAGTTTATCAAGTCCATCTATTCATGGTGAAAATTATTTTAATTTGAACTTTCATGTAAAATAAATATCACTTTCATAAAAAAATGTTTTAATAATGTGAACAATTCTCTCAAGTATTTTTTTTAATGTTATTTAATATAATTTCTTTGTACTTTTTAAATGTCACACCATTATGGGATTAATATCCTGCCAGGATTCAAAACTGAAAATAAAGTTTTGAAAGGTTGAAACTAAGTGTTCAAAAACTCAAAATCTCACAAAAAAAGTTTTGCAAGATCGAAAAATAAGATTTGCAAGCTTGCAAAATGTAAAAAAAATTAAAAATATTTCTGCAAACATTATGTTGTTTTTGATATTTCCTTCTTCAGAACTGCAACATTTTTTTTACGATGTTGTGCAAACAATTTTTCAGAGTTTCAAATTTGTCAGTGTTCTCCCACTGTATTAGTTTGTTTTCCAGGTTTGAAACCTTGTAAATGGTGATCTGAAAACTGGTGTGCGAATGTGTGCACAAACGTTTTGAAACTCTGAAAACAGAGTTTTGCAGGCTTGCAAAGTGGTAAAAAAAAATTAAATCTCTGCAAACATAATTTTGTTTTTGAGTTTTCCTTCTTCAGAAGTGCAACACTCTTTTTTAGGGTGTTGTGCAATCATTTTTTCAGAGTTTCGAATTTGTCAGTGTTCTCCCAATGTATTAGTTTGTTTTCCAGATTTGAAACCTTGTAAATGGTGATCTGAAAACTGGTGTGCGAATAGGTGAAAAAAAGTTTTGAAACTCTGAAAACTGAGGTTCGAAAGGGCGAAACTTATTACATTACATTACATGTGCACTCTTATTGCAGACTATTTTTTCAGACCCGAGTTTACAACACCCACTTTGCGGAGATACGCCCACACAGTTGCGAGCTTGCGACTTACGTGATTGGTGGCAGCGTTGTCACGCAGCTCTGCTCTGAAACTCTGAAACTCAGACTGAGCGAAAATGAAGCTTCGCAACCTCGCAACCTAAAAAAAAAAAGCCTGGAGGGAGGGCCTTCTGCTCTTGGCCAATGATTTGCTGTCTGCTGACGTACAGTCCAATCACAAGTATTTACTGGAAAGGTGGGATTGACCGACTGCTCCGCCAATGACGAAAGCGTATGGGATGAATATAGTCAGTCAGTCAGTCATATTTATTTATAGAGCATATTTAAAAAACAACAGCTGTTGGCCAAAGTGCAGTATCAAAATATAGTATCAATATATATATAGGCTTATATCTTATATCATATATCTTACTCATGCTGTTCAATTTTCACAATCAGCATAGATGTAGGCTAAAAAAAATAACATTATAATATTTTAACAAAAATGAAACTAAATGCGCATATTTAATGGCTACAACACATATAGTGGGCCAGGGCCTATACAGACTCTCTAAATATTGACATTAACATTAGCAATGCTAGCTGTAGAAGTGCAGTTTGTATGTTAACTAATCTATAAGTGTTACCGATTTTTTATAGGCCTACACCGATTCAGAGGTCTCGTGCAGTTCAGTGTTGGACAGGTCAGTTGTTTTAACTGTTCATTAAAGTGAATAGTTAAAATGACATTCGTTTGCGTATCGGACGTTAGTGGACGTCGTACTGCACGCTTGTGTTATTATCTCGGCAGTTTAGGACATCGCACAAGATTTGCAATTTGTACAAATAGAGACATTTTTGTGAATACAAATGTTTTCTTTTGTATTAGTGTATCATAATTTGCGCATGCAACAAAGAAGACTTGCATGTGTGGATCAGGTGACGCGCGTGCATTCATTGACGTCTTTTCTGAGTCAATATCATTTGATTCATTTGGATTTTGAGACTTTCTTTTCGCGGTTTTTAAGCATTTCACAACCCACACACAAACAAACTACAAATGAATAGGCCTGGTGCTAGTTATTAATGTGGGCACAACTACACATCTATTTGACAAATTCATAAATGTGCGTCACTAAACTAATAGGCTACAACTTGTGTGTGCAAAATCCAGAATCACATGAATGTGCAGCATTTTGTACAAGAACCATAGTTGTTAATACAAAACCTCGATTTTGTATTAATGTATCTCGCATGCAACAAGTAAGATGTGCAATTGTTGATCAGGCGACACGCGTGCATTCATTGACTCGTTTCTAGAATGCATGAATAGCCATATTATATTCATCCCATACGCTTTCGTCATTGGCGGAGCAGTCGGTCAATCCCACCTTTCCAGTAAATACTTGTGATTGGACTGTACGTCAGCAGACAGCAAATCATTGGCCAAGAGCAGAAGGCCCTCCCTCCAGGCTTTTTTTTTTTAGGTTGCGAGGTTGCGAAGCTTCATTTTCGCTCAGTCTGAGTTTCAGAGTTTCAGAGCAGAGCTGCGTGACAACGCTGCCACCAATCACGTAAGTCGCAAGCTCGCAACTGTGTGGGCGTATCTCCGCAAAGTGGGTGTTGTAAACTCGGGTCTGAAAAAATAGTCTGCAATAAGAGTGCACATGTAATGTAATGTAATAAGTTTCGCCCTTTCGAACCTCAGTTTTCAGAGTTTCAAAACTTTTTTTCACCTATTCGCACACCAGTTTTCAGATCACCATTTACAAGGTTTCAAATCTGGAAAACAAACTAATACATTGGGAGAACACTGACAAATTCGAAACTCTGAAAAAATGATTGCACAACACCCTAAAAAAGAGTGTTGCACTTCTGAAGAAGGAAAACTCAAAAACAAAATTATGTTTGCAGAGATTTAATTTTTTTTTACCACTTTGCAAGCCTGCAAAACTCTGTTTTCAGAGTTTCAAAACGTTTGTGCACACATTCGCACACCAGTTTTCAGATCACCATTTACAAGGTTTCAAACCTGGAAAACAAACTAATACAGTGGGAGAACACTGACAAATTTGAAACTCTGAAAAATTGTTTGCACAACATCGTAAAAAAAATGTTGCAGTTCTGAAGAAGGAAATATCAAAAACAACATAATGTTTGCAGAAATATTTTTAATTTTTTTTACATTTTGCAAGCTTGCAAATCTTATTTTTCGATCTTGCAAAACTTTTTTTGTGAGATTTTGAGTTTTTGAACACTTAGTTTCAACCTTTCAAAACTTTATTTTCAGTTTTGAATCCTGGCAGGATATTAATCCCATACACCATAGGACACATTTACAGTACTGTTGAGTGAAAACATGAAAAAAATATGTGAAGTCATTGACAAAATGAGTGACCACTACTATTTTCTAAAACTGCAGTTTTCATACTCCATAAATATATGTATTTTTTCTTAAAAAGTTATGTTTTCCAAAAAAAGTACTTTTTCTTGGCCATTTGTCAACTACCCACATATCTTCATCTGTTAGTGGTTTATTTTTAAACTTGTCTGGATCAAGTTCATGTAGAAGCGTATCTGTTTGACTGATATCGTGTGTCTCTCTCTCTCTCTCTCTCTCTCTCTCTCCTCTCTTCTCTCTCTCTCTCTCTCTCTCTCCTCTCTCTCCTCTCTCTCTCTCTCTCTCTCTCTCTCCTCCTCTCTCTCTCTCTCTCTCTCTCTCTCTCTCTCTCTCTCCCTCTCCTCTCTCTCTCTCTCCTCTCTCTCTCTCTCTCTCTCTCTCTCTCTCTCTCTCTCTCTCTCTCTCTCTCCTCTCTCTCTCCTCCTCTCTCTCTCTCTCTCTCTCCTCTGTGCATGTGTGAGCGTCTGTTGAACGAGAAACAATTGCTTTCCCTTTCAGTTCTTTTCTGTTTCTTTCCTTTTTTTGAGTTTTTGATATCTGTAGTGTATCGATTAGTGAAATAAGGTTCTTTTGAGGGGTTTTTGGTAGAGCCCGACTGATTTATCGGTATAACGATTTTATGGGCTGATATGAGCCTGACACAGATATATCGGTATCGGCGTATATGACGCAGATATGCCGCCGTTATGAATATTATAGTTTGTCCAGCAAAGTGAACTCCATTTTTTGATAAGGCGACCCATGTCGTGGTGACACCAGCCTAACCCTTCACTTCAGTAATGAGGTCTCTTCTTTAGACACGGTGTAAGATACGCACACATTAGTTTCCACTCCACTGACAAGGTATGAAACATGGTTAGCTAATGCAACAAGCGAGTAAGCTGATAAGCTTGTTGTTAGAGTAAAAGATGGGGACATTGTTTATTTACTTTATAGTATTGTGTCTCACCAGGTGACAACGCAGCGTTAAATCAACATTAAACAAACCGCACTGGTATCTAGCTCGGCACTTACCGTTAATACACCGCTTGACAGCTGCTTGAAGACGACACCGGACGCACCAGTAGAACCCATTATTATCAGTGATGTTGTCACTGGATGCGGCGCGAGCGACAAATCTCTGACAGAAACTGATGCTTCATTTTGCTTTGAAACGGGCAAACTGCTGTTGAGATGCGAGAGACAACGCCCGCGTCCGGTGTACACACTGTGTTAAAGCTCATTCTGCCTATAACGCTACTTTACAACATCAAGCAATATTCCAATAATTAAGTTGGCTTGAGAAAGCCAACTTACTGAAATCCTATTTAAACTTATTATTATTAATGGTGCTTGCCTATGGCAAAGCAACATTAGTGTTATTGTGCATACTTATTATTAATGGTGCTTGCCTATGGCAAAGCAACATTAGTGTTATTGTGCATACTTATTATTAATGGTGCTTGCTGAAAGCAAGGCAACATTAGTGTTCTCTTGCATACTTATTATTTTTATTATTATTATTCTTCCACACAAATTTCGGCGCGTAACTCCTCCCGCAGCTTTTGTCACAGACCCATGAGTGAGGTGTCAAAACGTGCGGCTTATTCGGGAATGGTGTGCTATGACTTTTCTAAGAGATCGGGTGTACGATGTTCGCACAGCGGACGAAAAAGCGGCCAAAAAAATCCCATTGACTTAACATTGCGGAACTTTCAAAAATTCAAATCCCAACTGTCGTTTTCACACACACCCACAGAAAAGGGCCTGACAGCCCTGCTGTCAGGCCCTCTCTCTCTCCCTCAGAGGATTTATTTTATCAAGCAGCCAATAAGTAATGGCCTAAAATCTTCATAGCCGCACCATAGCAACCAGTTACAGCACCCTAGCAACCGTGGGCGATAGGCACGAGGCCGCAGGCCTCGTGCCATACTAAATAACTCTATAAAAACTCTATAAAAACTCCTTTTAAAAACTCCATAGTAATCATCTGTTAAAAAATACACGCCGACATCACAGACCCCTGATTGAGGCGTCAAATTGTGCGGATTATTGAGGAGAAGTGTACTGTGACTTTTCTTAGCGATGGGGGGTACGGTGTTCGCCCCAGGGGCAAATCATTGGGTAAAAAAAATCCCATAGACTTAACATTGCCACAAACTTTGACGACTCGTAGCACTGACCAATGATTTCTCAGAAACTTGTAATTTACCACATTTGAAGAGGCTGGCAGACTCTGTAAGAACATACCTCACAATGGGGTAAAAGTTGCACCCCTGGGGGGCAAGAGTGGCCCAAAGTTGCCCCATTGACTTACTATGGTGTAGGACGGCCCATGAAATGGGCCGTCCTACACCATAGAAACCGCTTTTATATTGAACATAAATCTGGATCACAGTGTCGTAAAAACAAAGGGGCGGGCTCTTTTACTCGGTCGGCCAATCAGTCTCTCAGGATCATTGTGAAGCTATCAAGCCACGCCCTAGCAACCATTTAAGGCTCCTTAGCAACAAGTTCCATAGACTTCCATTAAAAGAGATCAAAGGGATATCTCAGGATATAAGTGCCATAGAAACATGAGGATGGGCTCATTTGACTCGGGCCAGCAAACAGCCAATCCTGAATCACCTCAACATTTACTGGCCACGCCCTAGCAACCATTGTCGAGCACCTTAGCAACCAAAATCCAAAGAGGGATATCTTCCATTCTGAATGTCACAGAGGCATGGGAGTTGGTTTATATCATTCATACTGACAAGCAGCCTTTGGAGTTTCATGATTGGCAGCTGCCAAGCCACTCCCTAGCAACCAAACAGAGTACCCTAGCAACCATTTTTGCAAGACCTATATCTCTGCATCAAAACATCGTATAGAGATGGGGGTTGGTTTATACATTCACATTGACTTTGGAGCTTCATGATTGGCAGCTGCCAAGCCACTCCCTAGCAACCAAACAGAGTACCCCAGCAACCGTTTCGCAAGACCTATATCTCTGCATCAAAACATCGTATAGAGATGGGGGTTGGCTCTTTTTACTCATGCTAGCAAACAGGACTTGCTACATGCTACACATGCTAGCAGTGAATAGCTACATGCTAGTATTGATTAGCTAAGTGTTAAATCATGCAAAGAAAATGCTACAAACTCCATAGTAACCATCTGTGACAACTACCAACCACCTAGTAACACCATGGCAACCACCCAGAATACCCTAGCAACCGCCTAGCAACCACCCAGAATACCCTAGCAACCGCCTAGCAACGCCCTAGCAACCACCCAGAATACCCTAGCAACCACCTAGCAACCACCCAGAACACCCTAGCAACCGCCTAGCAACCATCCAGAATACCCTAGCAACCGCCTAGCAATGCCCTAGCAACCACCCAGAACACCCTAGCAACCGCCTAGCAACCACCCAGAACACCCTAGCAACTGCCTAGCAACCACCCAGAACACCCTAGCAACCGCCTAGCAACCACCCAGAATACCCTAGCAACTGCCTAGCAACGCCCTAGCAACCACCCAGAATACCCTAGCAACCGCCTAGCAACCACCCAGAACACCCTAGCAACCGCCTAGCAACCATCCAGAATACCCTAGCAACCGCCTAGCAACGCCCTAGCAACCACCCAGAACACCCTAGCAACCGCCTAGCAACCAACCAGAACACCCCAGCAACCGCCTAGCAACCACCCAGAATACCCTAGCAACCACCTAGCAACGCCCTAGCAACCACCCAGAATACCCTAGCAACCGCCTAGCAACCACCCAGAACACCCTAGCAACCGCCTAGCAACCGTCCAGAATACCCTAGCAACCGCCTAGCAACACCATAGCAACCACCCAGAATACCCTAGCAACCGCCTAGCAACCACCCAGAACACCCTAGCAACCGCCTAGCAACCACCCAGAACACCCTAGCAACCGCCTAGCAACACCATAGCAACCACCCAGAATACCCTAGCAACCGTCTAGCAATGCACTAGCAACCACCCAGAATACCCTAGCAACCGCCTAGCAACCACCTGAACACATGAATAAGCCATATCTCAGCACCAGAACATCTGGTTGTTTGGTCGTATGCAATCATGTACCACACCCTAGCAACCGAGCGGCGAGTTTTGCCACTGCAAGCACCATTTCACATTTTCTCCTGGAAATGTACATTCTAGTTCTTATTCTTATTCTTCTTATTCCGCCGCTTTTTTGGCGCGTAACTCGTCCCGCAGTTTTGGTCACAGACCCACGAAAGAGGCGTCAAATCGTGCGGATTATTCGGGAATGGTGTGCTATGACTTTTATAAGCGATCGGGGGTACGGTGTTCGCCCCAGGGGCGAAAAAGCGGCCGAAAAATCCCATAGACGTAACATTGCGACAAACTTTGACGCGTCGTAGCTCGGAACGAGGATGTCGCAGAAACGTGTAATTTACCACATTTGAAGAGGCTGATAGGCTCTATAAGAACATACCACACAATGGGGTAAAAGTTGCACCCCTGGGGGCAGGAGCGGCCCAAAGTTGCCCCATTGACTTACTATGGTGTAGGACGGCCCATGAAATGGGCCGTCCTACACCATAGAAACCGCTTTTATATTGAACATAACTCTGGATCACAGTGTCGTAGAGACAAAGGGGAGGGCTCATTTGACTCAGACGGCCAATCAGTCTCTCAGGATCATTGTGTAGCTACCAAGCCACGCCCTAGCAACCATTTAGAGTACCTTAGCAACAAGTTCCATAGACTTTCACTGAAAGAGATAAAAAGGCTATCTCTAGATAGAAGTGTCATAGAAACACAAGGGTGGTCTCGTTTGACTCGGGGAAGCAAACAGCCAATCATGAATAACCTCAACACTTCCTAGCCCCTCCCTAGCAACCATTGTTGAGCACCTTAGCAACCAAAATCCAAAGAGGGATATCTTCCATTCTGAATGTCACAGAGGCATGGGAGTTGGTTTATATCATTCATACTGAAAAGAAGCCTTTAGAGATTCATCACTGGCAGCTGCCAAGCAACTCCATAGAAACCAAACAGAGTACCCTAGCAACCATTTTGCAAGACCTATATCTCTGCATCAGAATATCGTATAGTGATGTGGGTTGGTTTATATCATTCACATTGACATTCAGCCTTTGGAGTTTCATGATTGACAGCTGCCAAGCAACTCCCTAGCAACCAAACAAAGTAACCTAGCAACCATTTTGCAAGACCTACATCTCTGCATCAGAACATCGTATAGAGATGGGGGTTGGTTTATACATTCACATTGACTTTGGAGCTTCATGATTGGCAGCTGCCAATCCACTCCCTAGCAACCAAACAGAGTACCCTAGCAACCGTTTTGCAAGACCTATATCTCTGCATCAAAACATCGTATAGAGATGGGGGTTGGTTTATACATTCACATTGACTTTGGAGCTTCATGATTGGCAGCTGCCAAGCCACTCCCTAGCAACCAAACATAGTAGCCTAGCAACCGTTTTGCAAGACCAATATCTCTGCATCAGAACATCGTATAGAGATGGGGGTTGGCTCTTTTGACTCATGCTAGCAAACAGGACTTGCTACATGCTACACATGCTAGCAGTGAATAGCTACATGCTAATAGTGAATAGCTAAGTGCTAAATCATGCCAATAAAATGCTACAAACTCCATAGCAACCATCTTTGACAACTACCAACCACCTAGTAACACCATAGCAACAACCCAGATTAAACTAGCAACACCCTAGCAACCACCCAGAACACCCTAGCAACTGCCTAGCAACGCCCTAGCAACCAGCTAGAACACCCTAGCAAACACCCAGGATACCCTAGCAACCACCTAACAACGCCATAGCAACCACCCAGATTACCCTAGCAACCACCTAGCAACCACCAAGGATACCCTAGCAACTGCCTAGCAACGCCCTAGCAACCACCCATAACACCCTAGCAACCGCCTAGCAACCACCCAGAACACCCTAGCAACCACCTAGCAACACCCTAACAACCACCTACAACACCCTAGCATCCGCCTAGCAACCAACCAGAACACCCTAGCAACCACCTAGCAACGCCCTAGCAACCACCCAAAACACCCTAGCAACCGCCTAGCAACCACCCAGAATACCCTAGCAACGACCTAGAAAAACCCTAGCAACCACCCATAACACCCTAGCAACCACCTAGCAACCACCCAGAATACCCTAGCAACCGCCTAGCAACCACCCAGAACACCCTAGCAATTGCCTTGCATCATCATAGCAAACTCTAAGAACACCCTAGCAACCGGGTGGTGTTTTTTGCCACTGCAAGCACCATTTCACATTTTCTCTGGAAATGTACATTCTAGTTCTTATTTTTATTCTTCTGGCCAAAGTTTGGCACGCTACTCCTCCCGCAGTTTTTGTCACAGACCCATGAATGAGGTGTCAAAACGTGCGGCCTGTTCGGGAATGGTGTGCTATGACTTTTATAAGCGATCGGGGGTACGATGTTCGCCCCAGGGGCGAAAAACGGCCCCAAAAAAACGCATAGACTTAACATGGGGAAAAACTTTGACGAATCATAGCTCAGAGATCAGATTTCACAGAAACGTGTGATTTGCCACATTTGAAGAGGCTGACAGGCTCTTTAAGAACATACCCCTAAATGGGGTAAAAGTTGCACCCCTGGGGGGCAGGAGCGGCCCAAAGTTGCCCAAAAAACCCCATTGACTTAACATGGTGAAAAACTTTGAAGAGTCATAGCTCAGAGCTCAGATTTCACAGAAATGTGTGATTTGCCACATTTGAAGAGGCTTACAGGCTCTGTAAGAACATACCTCACAGTGGGGTAAAAGTTGCACCCCTGAGGGGCAGGAGCTGCCCAAAGTTGCCCCCATAGACTTACTATGGTGTAGGACGGCCCATGAAATGGGCCGTCCTACACCATAGAAACCGCTTTTATATTGAACATAACTCTGGATCACAGTGTCGTAGAGACAAAGGGGCGGGCTCATTTTACTCAGACGGCCAATCAGTGTCTCAAGATCATTGTGAAGCTATCAAGCCACGCCCTAGCAACCATTTAGAGCTCCTTAGCAACAAGTTCCATAGACCTCCATTAAAAGAGATCAAAGGGATATCTCAGGATATAAGTGTCATAGATACATGAGGGTGGGCTCGTTTGACTCGGGCCAGCAAACAGCCAATCCTGAAACACCTCAACACTTACTGGCCACGCCCTAGCAACCATTATCGAGCACCTTAGCAACCAAAATCCAAAGAGGGATATCTTCCATTCTGAATGTCACAAAGGCATGGGAGTTGGTTTATATCATTCATACTGACAAGCAGCCTTTGGAGTTTCATGATTGACAGCTGCCAAGCCACTCCCTAGCAACCAAACAGAGTACCCTAGCAACCATTTTGCAAGACCTACATCTCTGCATCAAAACATCGTATAGAGATGGGGGATGGTTTATACATTCACATTGACTTTGGAGCTTAATGATTGGCAGCTGCCAAGCCACTCCCTAGCAACCAAACAGAGTACCCTAGCAACCGTTTTGCAAGACCTATATCTCAGCACCAGAACATCGTATAGAGATGGGGGTTGGCTCTTTTAACTAATGCTAGCAAACAGGACTTGCTACATGCTACACATGCTAGCAGTGAATAGCTACATGCTAATATTGATTAGCTAAGTGTTAAATCATGCCAAGAAAATGATATAAACTCCATATAACCATCTGTGACATCTACAACCACCTAGTAACACCATAGCAACCACCCAGAATACCCTAGCAACCGCCTAGCAACCACCAGAATACCCTAGCAACCGCCTAGCAACGCCTAGCAACCACCCTAGAACACTAGCACCCCACTCAGAATACCCTACAACGCCTAACAACCACCCAGAATACCCTAGCAACCGCCTAGCAACCACCCAGAATACCTAGCAACCGCCTAGCAACACCCAGAATACCCTAGCAACCACCTAGCAACCCCTAGAACCCTAGCAACACCAGAATACCCTAGCCCTAGCAAACGCCCTAGCAACCACCCAGAATACCCTAGCACCGCCTAGCAACGCCTAGCAACACAACACCCTAGCAACCGCCTAGCAACCATCCAGAAACCCTAGCAACCGCCTAGCAACGCCCTAGCAACCACCCAGAAACCCTAGCAACCGCCTAGCAACCACCCAGAATACCCTAGCAACCACCTAGCAACCACCCAGAAACCCTAGCAACCGCCTAGCAACGCCCTAGCAACCACCCAGAATACCCTAGCAACCGCCTAGCAACGCCTAGCAACCACCCAGAATACCCTAGCAACCACCTAGCAACCACCCAGAATACCCTAGCAACCCGCACCTAGCAACCACCCAGAAACCCTAGCAACCGCCTAGCAACCACCCAGAATCCCTAGCAACCGCCTAGCAACCACCCAGAATACCCTAGCAACCGCCTAGCAACGCCCTAGCAACCACCCAGAACACCCTAGCAACCGCCTAGCAACCATCCAGAATAGCAACCCCTAGCAACCACCAATCCAGCACCTAAACTACAACCACCCAGAATACCTACACCCTAGCAACCCCCTAAGCAACCACCAAACCCTAGAAACCCTAGCAACCCCTAGCAACCACCCAGAATACCCTAGCAACCCCTAGCAACGCCCTAGCAACCACCCAGAATACCCTAGCAACCCTAGCAACCTACCAGAACACCAGCAACCCTAGCAACCACCAGAATACCTAGCAACGCAGCACCCAACACCAGAACACCCTAGCAACCGCCAGCAACCTACCCCCAGAATACCTAGCAACCCCTAGCAACCACCCAGAACACCCTAGCAACCGCCTAGCAACCACCCAGAATACCCTAGCAACCGCCTAGCAACGCCCTAGCAACCACCCAGAACACCCTAGCAACCGCCTAGCAACCACCAAATACCCTAGCAACCGCCTTAGCAACCACCCAGAACCCTAGCAACCCCTAGCAACGCCCTAGCAACCACCCAGAATACCCTAGCAACCGCCTAGCAACGCCCTAGCAACCACCCAGAATACCCTAGCAACCAGCCTAGCAACCAACCAGAATACCCTAGCAACCGCCTAGCAACGCCTAGCAACCACCAGAAACCAACACCCAAATACCCTAGAACCACCTACAACCACCCAGAACACCCATACAACCCCTAGCAACGCCCTAGCAACCACCAGAATACCCTAGCAACCGCCTAGCAACGCCCTAGCAACCACCCAGAACACCCTAGCAACCGCCTAGCAACCACCAGAAACCCTAGCAACCCCTAGCAACCATCCAGAATACCCTAGCAAACCGCCTAGCAACGCCCTAGCAACCACCAAAACCCTAGCAACCGCCTAGCAACGCCCTAGCAACCCCAGAATACCCCAGAACCCCTAGCAACCACGACAACAAAAACCCTAGCAACCGCCTAGCAACCCAGAACACCCAGAACACCTAGCAACCCTAGCAACCATCAATACCTAGCAACCACCTAGCAACCCCTAGCAACCACCAGAATACCCTAGCAACCGCGCAAGCCTAGCAACCACCAGAAACCCTAGCAACCACTACAACGCCTAGCAACACCCAGAATACCCTAGCAACCGCCTAGCAACCACCAGAAAACCCTAGCAACCGCCTAGAACCTTAGCAACCACCAGAAACTTAGCAACCAACCACCAACCCTAGCAACCCCTAGAACCCCAGAACCCCTACAACCACCAGCAACACCCTACACCCATAGAACACCTAGCAACCACCTAGAACCTAGCAACCACCCAAATACCCTAGCAACCGCTAGCAAGCCCTAGCAACCACCAGAATACCCTAGCAACCACCTAGCAACGACCTAGCAAATCCAGAATACCCTAGCAACCGCCTAGCAACCACCCAGAAACCCTAGCAACGCCTAGAAACACTATAGCAACCATCCAGAATACATAGCAACCACCTACCAATGCCCTAGCAACCACCCAGAATACCCTAGCAACGCCTAGCAACCACCTAGCAACCACCAGAACACCCTAGCAACCACCTAGCAACCACCTAGTAACACATAGCAACCACCCAGAATACCCTAGCAACCGTCTAGCAATGCCCTAGCAACCACCTAGAATACCCTAGCAACCAACTAGCAACCACCTGAACACATGAATAAGCCATATCTCAGCCCAGAACATCGTACAGACATGTTTGTTGGCTCGTATCCAATCATGTACCACACCCTAGCAACCGAGCGGCGAGTTTGCCACTGCAAGCACCATTTCACATTTCTCCTGGAAATGTACATTCTAGTTAAGTTGGCTTGAGAAAGCCAACTTACTGAAATCCTATTTAAACTTATTATATTATTATTATTCTTCTGACTCTAAAATTTAAACTCTAACTCGTCCTAGAGCTTTAACTCTACAAACTCCAACTCGGGTCAGACCTTCAAACTGTTCTGACTTAGTGTGCTATATCTTTTCAGACTGATTTGACTTTCAGATTTCTTAAAAATTAATATTAAAAATCATAAAAATCCCATTGACTTTCATTGGAACAGTTCAAAATGAGCCAAGACTACGGTGGCCCAATAGTTATCACCAAATAAACTCAAATCTAAAATCCCTGACTCAATTAAACTACCATTCTATATGTACTAATGAACTTTATCTATCTATCTATCTATCTATCTATCTATCTATCTATCTATCTATCTATCTATCTATCTATCTATCTATCTATCTATCTATCTATCTATCTTTCTATCTATCTATCTATACTATCTATCTATCATCTATCTATCTATCTATCTATCTATCTATCTATCTATCATCTATCTATCTATCTTTCTTTCTAACTAATCTTTCTTTCTAACTAATCTATCTTTATTTCTTTCTAACTAATCTATCTTTCTTTCTTTCTATCTTTCTTTCTAACTAATCTATCTTTCTTTCTTTCTTTCTTTCTATCTATCTATCTTTCTAACTAATCTATCTATCTATCTTTCTAACTAATCTATCTTTCTTTCTTTCTAACTAATCTTTCTTTCTAACTAATCTATCTATCTATCTATCTATCTTTCTTTCTTTCTTTCTAACTAATCTATCTATCTTTCTTTCTTTCTAACTAATCTATCTTTCTTTCTAACTAAACTATCTTTCTTTATTTCTAACTAATCTATCTTTCTTTCTAACTAATCTATCTTTCTTTCTTTCTAACTAATCTTTCTTTCTAACTAATCTATCTATCTATCTATCTATCTATCTTTCTTTCTTTCTTTCTAACTAATCTATCTATCTTTCTTTCTTTCTAACTAATCTATCTTTCTTTCTAACTAAACTATCTTTCTTTATTTCTAACTAATCTATCTTTCTTTCTAACTAATCTATCTTTCTTTCTTACTAATCTATGTTTCTTTCATTTTAACTAATCTATCTTTCTTTCTAATTAATCTACCTATCTTTCTTTCTAACTAATCTATCTTTCTTTTCTTTCTAACTAATCTATCTTTCTTTCTTTCTAACTAATCTATCTTTCTTTCTTTCTAACTAATCTGTTTATTTTTTCTAACTAATCTATCTATCTTTCTTTCTTTCTAACTAATCTATCTTTCTTTCTAACTAATCTATCTTTCTTTCGTTCTAACTAATCTATCTTTCTTTCATTCTAACTAATCTGTCTTTCTTTCTAACTAATCTATCTATCTTTCTTTCTTTCTAACTAATCTATCCTTTCTTTTTAACTAATCTATCTTTCTTTCCTTCTTTCTAACTAATCTATCTTTCATTCTAACTAATCTATCTATCTTTCTTTCTTTCTAACTAATCTTTCTTTCTTTCTGTCTAACTAATCTTTCTTTCTTTCTTTATTTCTAACTAATCTATCTTTCTTTCTAGCTAATCATCTTTCTTTCTAACTAATCTATCTATCTTTCTTTCTAACTAATCTATCTTTCTTTTCTTTCTAACTAATCAATTTTTCTTTCTTTCTTTCTTCTTTCTCTTTCTTTCTTTCTTTCTTTCTCTTCTCTTTTCTTTCTAACTAATCTCTTTTTTTTTCTAACTAATATATCTATCTTTCTTTCTTTCTTTCTAACTAATCTATCTTTCTTTTTAACTAATCTATCTTTCTTTCTTCTTATTAAACTAATCTTTCTTTCGTTCTGTCTAACTAATCTTTCTATCTTTCTTTCTTTCTAACTAATCTATCTTTCTTTCTAACTAATCTATCTATCTATCTTTCTTTCTAACTAATCTTCTCTTTCCTTTCTCTTCTTCTTTCTTTCTTTCTTTCTTTCTTTCTTTCTTCTTACTAATCTATCTTTCTTCCTTTCTAAGTAATCTATCTTTCTTTCTAACTAATCTATCTATCTGTCTTTCTTTCTTTCTAACGAATCTATCTTTCTTTCTAACTAATCTATCTTTCTTTCTTACTAATCTATCTTTCTTTCATTCTAACTAATCTATCTTTCTTTCTAACTAATCTATCTATCTTTCTTTCTAACTAATCTATCTATCTTTTTCTTTCTAACTAATCTATCTTTCTTTCTAACTAATCTATCTTCTGTCTTTTTCTTTCTAACGAATCTATCTTTCTTTCTAACTAATCTATCTTTCTTTCTTACTAATCTATCTATCTTTCTTTCTAACTAATCTATCTTTCTTTCTAACTAATCTATTTTTCTTTCTTTCTTTCTAACTAATCTATCTTTCTTTCTTTCTAACTAATCTCTTTCTTTTTCTAACTAATCTATCTATCTTTCTTTCTTTCTAACTAATCTATCTTTCTTCCTTTCTAACTAAATCTATCTTTCTTTCTTTCTTTCTAACGAATCTATCTTTCTTTCTAACTAATCTATCTTTCTTTCTTACTAACTATCTTTCTTTCATTCTAACTAATCTATCTATCTTTCTTTCTAACTAATCTATCTTTCTTTCTAACTAAACTATCTTTCTTTATTTCTAACTAATCTATCTTTCTTTCTAACTAATCTATCTTTCTTTCTTACTAATCTATGTTTCTTTCATTTTAACTAATCTATCTTTCTTTCTATTAATCTACCTATCTTTCTTTCTAACTAATCAATCTATCCTTTCTTTTTAACTAATCTATCTTTCTTTCCTTCTTTCTAACTAATCTATCTTTCATTCTAACTAATCTATCTATCTTTCTTTCTTTCTAACTAATCTTTCTTTCTTTCTGTCTAACTAATCTTTCTTTCTTTCTTTATTTCTAACTAATCTATCTTTCTTTCTAGCTAATCTATCTTTCTTTCTAACTAATCTATCTATCTTTCTTTCTAACTAATCTATCTTTCTTTTCTTTCTAACTAATCAATTTTTCTTTCTTTCTTTCTTTCTTTCTTCTTCTTTCTTCTTTTCTTTCTTTCTTTCTAACTAATCTCTTTATTTTTTCTAACTAATATATCTATCTTTCTTTCTTTCTTTCTAACTAATCTATCCTTTCTTTTTAACTAATCTATCTTTCTTTCCTTCTTATTAAACTAATCTTTCTTTCGTTCTGTCTAACTAATCGTTCTATCTTTCTTTCTTTCTAACTAATCTATCTTTCTTTCTAACTAATCTATCTATCTATCTTTCTTTCTAACTAATCTTTCTTTCTTTTCTTTTCTTTCTTTTCTTTTCTTTCTTTCTTTCTTACTAATCTATCTTTCTTCCTTTCTAAGTAATCTATCTTTCTTTCTAACTAATCTATCTACTGTCTTTCTTTCTTTCTAACGAATCTATCTTTCTTTCTAACTAATCTATCTTTCTTTCTACTAATCTATCTTTCTTTCATTCTAACTAATCTATCTTTCTTTCTAACTAACATCTATCTTTCTTTCTAACTAATCTATCTATCTTTTCTTTCTAACTAATCTATCTTTCTTTCTAACTAATCTATCTATCTGTCTTTCTTTCTTTCTAACGAATCTATCTTTCTTTCTAACTAATCTATCTTTCTTTCTTACTAATCTATCTATCTTTCTTTCTAACTAATCTATCTTTCTTTCTAACTAATCTATTTTTCTTTCTTTCTTTCTAACTAATCTATCTTTCTTTCTTTCTAACTAATTCTCTTTCTTTTTTCTAACTAATCTATCTATCTATTCTTTCTTTCTAACTAATCTATCTTTCTTCCTTTCTAACTAAATCTATCTTTCTTTCTTTCTTCTAACGAATCTATCTTTCTTTCTAACTAATCTATCTTTCTTTCTTACTAATCTATCTATCTTTTTCATTCTAACTAATCTATCTATCTTTCTTTCTAACTAATCTATCTTTCTTTCTTTCTAACTAATCTATCTTTCTTTCTTCTAACTAACTCTTTCTTTCTACTATCTATCTTTCTTTTAACTAATCTATTCTTTCTTACTAATCTATCTTTCTTTCTAACTATATATCTATCTTTCTTTCTAACTAATCTACTCTCTTTCTTTCTAACTATCTATTATCTATCTTTCTTTCTAACTAATCTTTCTCTTTCTAACTAATCTATCTTTTCTTTATTTCTCTTCTAACATTTCTTTCTACTAATCTATCTTTCTTTCTCAACTAATCTATCTTTCTTCTTTCTTTCTTTCTTTCTAACTAATCTTTCTTTCTTTCTAACTATCTATCTATCTTTCTTTTCTTTCTTTCTAACAATCTATCTTTCTTTCTACTAATCTCTTTCTTTCATTCTAACTAATCTATCTTTCTTTCTAACTAATCTATCTTTCTTTCATTCCAACAAATCATTTTTCTTTCTAACTAATCTATCTTTCTTTTCTTTCTAACTAATCTTTCTTTCTTTCTAACTAATCTACTTTCTTTTTCTTTCTCAACTAATCTATCTTTCTTTCTTCTAACTAATCTATCTTCTTTCTTTCTTTCTTTCTAACTAACTCTTTCTTCTACTAATATCTTTCTTTCTAACTAATCTATCTATCTTTCTTTCTAACTAATCTCTATCTTTCTTTCTAACTAATCTATTTTTTTTCTTTCTAACTAATCTATCTTTTCTTTCTAACTAATCTATCTTTCTTTCTTCTAACTAATCTATCTTTCTTTCTTTCTTTCTAACTAATCTTCTTTCTTTCTAACTATCTTCTATCTTTCTTTCTTTCTTTCTTTCTAACTAATCTCTTTCTTTCTCACTAATCTATTTTCTTCTAACTAATCTATCTATCTTCTTTCTAACTAATCTATCTTTTCTTCTAACTAATCTTCTTCTTTCTTTCTTACTAATCTTCTCTTTTTTTTTCTAACTAATCTATCTTTCTTTCTAACTAATCTATCTATCTTTCTTCTAACTAATCATCTTTCTTTCTTCTAACAATCTATCTTTCTTTCAATTTCTATCTTTCTTTTCTAACTAATCTATCTTTCTTTCTTTCTAAATAATCTATCTTTCTTTCTTTCTAACTAATCTTTCTTTCTTTCTAACTAATCTTTCTTTCTTTCTAACTAATCTCTATCTTTTCTTTCTAACTAATCTATCTTTCTTTCTTTCTTCTAACTATCTCTTTATTTTTTCTAACTAATCTATCTATCTTTCTTTCTTACTAACTAATCTATTTTTCTTCCTTTCTAACTAATCTATCTTTTCTTTCTAACTAATCTATCTTTCTTTCTTTCTTTCTAACGAATCTATCTTTCTTTCTAACTAATCTATCTTTCTTTCTTTCTTTCTTTCTAACTAATTTATCTTTCTTTCTAACTAATCTATCTTTCTTTCTTTCTAACTAATCTATCTTTCTTTCTAAATAATCTATCTTTCTTTCATTCTAACTAATCTGTCTTTCTTTCTAACTAATCTATCTTTCTTTCTAACTAATCTATCCTTTCTTTCTAACTAATCTATCTTTCTTTCTTTCCTTCTTTCTAACTAATCTATCTTTCATTCTAACTAATCTATCTTTCTTTCTTTCTAACTAATCTTTCTTTCTTTCTAACTAATCTTTCTTTCTTTCTAACTAATCTCTATCTTTTCTTTCTAACTAATCTATCTTTCTTTCTTTCTTTCTAACTATTCTCTTTATTTTTTCTAACTAATCTATCTATCTTTCTTTCTTACTAACTAATCTATTTTTCTTCCTTTCTAACTAATCTATCTTTCTTTCTAACTAATCTATCTTTCTTTCTTTCTTTCTAACGAATCTATCTTTCTTTCTAACTAATCTATCTTTCTTTCTTTCTTTCTTTCTAACTAATTTATCTTTCTTTCTAACTAATCTATCTTTCTTTCTTTCTAACTAATCTATCTTTCTTTCTAAATAATCTATCTTTCTTTCATTCTAACTAATCTGTCTTTCTTTCTAACTAATCTATCTTTCTTTCTAACTAATCTATCCTTTCTTTCTAACTAATCTATCTTCTTCTTTCTTCTTTCCTTCTTTCAACTAATCTATCTTTCATTCTAACTAATCTATCTTTCTTTCTTTCTAACTAATCTTTCTTTCTTTCCTAACTAATCTTTCTTTCTTTCTAACTAATCTCTATCTTTTCTTTCTAACTAATCTATCTTTCTTTCTTCTTTCTTTCTTACTAATCTATCTTTCTTTCTAACTAATCTATCTATCTTTCTTTCTAACTAATCTATCTTTCTTTTCTTTCTAACTAATCTATCTTTCTTTCTTTCTAACTAATCTATCTTTCTTTCTCTTTCTTTCTTTCTAACTAATCTCTTACTTTCTTTCTTTCTAACTAATCTATCTATCTTTCTTTCTAACTAATCTATCTATCTTTCTTTCTAACTAATCTATCTTTCTTTCTTTCTTTCTAACTAATCTATCTTTCTTTCTAACTAATCTATCTTTCTTTCTTTCTAACTAATTTATCTTTCTTTCTAACTAATCTATCTTTCTTTCTTCTAATCTGTCTTTCTTTCTAACTAATCTATCTTTCTTTCTTTCTAACTAATCTCTTTCTTTCTTACTAATCTATCTTTCTTTCTAACTAATCTATCTATCTTTCTTTCTAACTAATCTATCTTTTCTTTCTAACTAATCTATTTTTCTTTCTTTCTAACTAATCTTTCTTTCTAACTAATCTATCTTTCTTTCTTTCTTTCTTTCTAACATTCTCTTATTTTTTTCTAACTAATCTGTCTATCTTTCTTTCTAACTAATCTATTTTTCTTCCTTTCTAACTAATCTATCTTTCTTTCTAACTAATCTATCTATCTTTCTTTCTTTCTAACGAATCTATCTTTCTTTCTAACTAATCTATCTTTCTTTCTTACTAATCTATCTTTCTTTCATTCTAACTAATCTATCTTTCTTTCTAACTAATCTATCTATCTTTCTTTCTAACTAATCTTTCTTTCTTTCTAACTAATCTATCTTTCTTTCATTCCAACAAATCTATCTTTTTTCTTTCTAACTAATCTATCTTTCTTTTCTTTCTAACTAATCTATCTTTCTTTCTTTCTAACTAATCTATCTTTCTTTCTTTCTAACTAATCTATCTTTCTTTCTTTCTAACTAATCTATCTTTCTTTCTTTCTAACTAATCTCCTTTCTTTTCTTTACTAATCTATCTTTCTTTCTAACTAATCTATCTATCTTTCTTTCTAACTAATCTATCTTTTCTTTCTAACTAATCTATTTTTATTTCTTTCTAACTAATCTATCTTTTCTTTCTAACTAATCTATCTTTTCTTTCTAACTAATCTATCTTTCTTTCTTTCTTTCTAACTATTCTCTTTATTTTTTCTAACTAATCTATCTATCTTTCTTTCTTTCTAACTAATCTATTTTTCTTCCTTTCTAACTAATCTATCTTTCTTTCTAACTAATCTATCTATCTTTCTTTCTTTCTAACGAATCTATCTTTCTTTCTAACTAATCTATCTTTCTTTCTTACTAATCTATCTTTCTTCTAACTAATCTATCTATCTTTCTTTCTAACTAATCTATCTTTCTTTTCTTTCTAACTAATCTATCTTTCTTTCTTTCTTTCTAACTAATCTATCTTTCTTTCTTTCTCTTTCTTTCTTTCTAACTAATCTCTTTCTTTCTTTCTTTCTAACTAATCTATCTATCTTTCTTTCTAACTAATCTATCTTTCTTTCTTTCTTTCTTTCTAACTAATCTATCTTTCTTTCTAACTAATCTATCTTTCTTTCTTTCTAACTAATTTTCTTTCTTTCTAACTAATCTATCTTTCTTTCTTTCTAACTAATCTATCTTTCTAAATAATCTATCTTTCTTTCATTCTAACTAATCTGTCTTTCTTTCTAACTAATCTATCTATCTTTCTTTCTAACTAATCTATCCTTTCTTTCTAACTAATCTATCTTTCTTTCTTTCCTTCTTTCTAACTAATCTATCTTTCATTCTAACTAATCTATCTTTCATTCTAACTAATCTATCTTTCTTTCTTTCTAACTAATCTTTCTTTCTTTCTAACTAATCTTTCTTTCTTTCTAACTAATCTATCTTTCTTTCTTTCTTTCTAACTATTCTCTTTATTTTTTCTAACTAATCTATCTATCTTTCTTTCTTACTAACTAATCTATTTTTCTTCCTTTCTAACTAATCTATCTTTCTTTCTAACTAATCTATCTATCTTTCTTCTTTCTTTCTTTCTAACAAATCTATCTTTCTTTCTAACTAATCTATCTTTCTTTCTTACTAATCTCTTTCTTTCATTCTAACTAATCTATCTTTCTTTCTAACTAATCTATCTATCTTTCTATTTAACTAATCTATCTTTCTTTTCTTTCTAACTAATCTATCTTTCTTCTTTCTAACTAATCTTTCTTTCTTTTCTCTTTCTTTCTTTCTAACTAATCTCTTACTTTCTTTCTAACTAATCTATCTATCTTTCTTTCTTTCTAACTAATCTATCTTTCTTTCTAACTAATCTATCTTTCTTTCTTTCTAACTAATTTATCTTTCTTTCTAACTAATCTATCTTTCTTTCTTTCTAACTAATCTATCTTTCTTTCTTTCTAAATAATCTATCTTTCTTTCATTCTAACTAATCTGTCTTTCTTTCTAACTAATCTATCTATCTTTCTTTCTAACTAATCTATCCTTTCTTTCTAACTAATCTATCTTTCTTTCTTTACTTCTTTCTAACTAATCTATCTTTCATTCTAACTAATCTATCTTTCTTTCTTTCTTTCTAACTAATCCTTTCTTTCTTTCTTTCTTTCTTTCTAACTAATTCTTTCTTTCTTTCTAACTAATCTCTTTCTTTCTTTCTAACTAATCTAACTAATCTATCTTTCTTTCTTTACTTCTTTCTAACTAATCTATCTTTCATTCTAACTAATCTATCTTTCTTTCTTTCTTTCTAACTAATCTTTCTTTCTTTCTTTCTTTCTTTCTAACTAATCTTTATTTCTTTCTAACTAATCTCTTTCTTTCTTTCTAACTAATCTATCTATATCTATCTATCTATCTATCTATCTATCTATCTATCTATCTATCTTCTAACTATCTTCTTTCTTTCTTTCTAACTAATCTCTTCTTTCTTCTAACTAATCTATCTTTCTTTCTTTCTAACTAATCTATCTATCTCTCTTTCTTCTAACTAATTTATCTTTCTAATCTATCTATCTTTCTACTAATCTTTCCTTTCTTTCTAACCAATCGTTTTCTTTTTTTAGAACTATTCTTTCTTTCTAACTAATTCATCTATCAAACTTCAAACTCTTTAAAACTTCTTCAAACTCTCTGGTCCGGCTTTCTCAAGCCAACTTAAAGTTTTGTCTCATCAAACTTTTTTTTTCTAGTTTATATAATTATAGCACTTTATATATGGCCATTTTGTATAATGAGTAGTTTCACGTTCAGTAATTTTGCTGACTACTTACATCTACTTGACTACTTATTTAAAATATTATTTAAGTAAAAGTACTGTACATGTAATAAAACATGTTTTCATTATGATATTCAATGTTTACCCTAGGATGTTTTTCAGGGTGGGGGGTA